>ML259142.1:51997-111627 GCA_005239495.1 Nicotiana undulata
GAGGGGAGAGGGGGGGGGGGGTCCGATGACTAAAGAATTTGAGGAAGAGGAAGATTACATGTGCCAGTTGGTGCTTCATGTGTAAAAGCATGGAGAAGACATGAATCGCCTCCTTTTACATTGCCTAATAGCATCTCACTAGTGGTTGGAAATACTGTCATGATTAAGGCTTGAGCTGGTGATTCTATGCCCTCCAATAATAAAATTTATTACTCTATATTAAAAAACATATGTTTTTGTAAGGTCTACTTTTTGGTTTAGTCCTTGTATATGGGTGTTTCCATGCCCTTTAATAATAAAATTTTATTACTTAATATAAAATAAAATAAAAAGAAATGGGTCACCTGTACAAGCTAAACCGTGAGGCTAGTACTTGAATTAATACACAGACAGATTAATCGCTCGTGTGGTGGAGCTTACTCCTATCCACTCATTCTAGAAGTTGGAGTGAGTAGTGAATAAGCGTCCCTAGCTAGAAGGGGATTAGGAAAGCAGTTACTAGTTAAAAAACTTTTAATGGACCTTATTGCTACGTTATAGACAACGTGAACCCAAAGTACTGTACTCGTAATTATATTTGTTTACATATGGAACTATGTGCTTTAGTATTTTCCAACCCGTGTGTCGCCTATCCGCCTTGGATTTATTGAATCAGTAGACTCACCCCTCTTTTTATATTTTACATGCGTTGAATTGGTTTACTGTTGAATTGATAATTAACAACTGGTTTTGACATGTCTTCCGCGAAATCCACCGGATAACAATATTACATAGTCCCTTGCTTATGCAACAATATTGGAGATGTATACTTAAGTTTATAATCGAATTAGGCCTACTAGTTGATACAGAGACTAGGATGGCTCCGGGAATAAAAAAACTTGGAAGGTCTTGCTTGGGACAAATCCCTAGGCACGGATCATGGCCTCGACTTGGATCATGACAAAATCTGTTCCTTTTCCTTCTGGTTTTGTTTTCTTGTCCTTTACTTTGTTATATACTACTTAGCATGAAAAGATGCCCTTTTTTCATTGACACATGAAATTTTTTAGATACCAACATCTAAAACCATGTTGTGGTGCAGAAAGTGACAAAAATTAGTTGTATAAATATAGAAAAGGATAGGTAATAATTGGTAAGCCTCCTAGATCTTGAAAAAAATTCACTTTCATCAAAGGAGAGGTAGAGGTGTGAGAGGCTATGTTGTGTGGACTCTACAAAAATGATGCGGCACCCGTGTCGGATCCTCCAAAATGCACTACTTTTGGAGGATCCGACTACACCTGGCGACATTTTTGCAACGTCCAAGTAACATAGGTGAGAGGTTGGCGTTGGAGGGCCTAGGGATGGATAGAGGTAGGCCGAAGAAGTATCAGGAAGATGTGATTAGGCAAGACATGGAAATGCACCAACTTACCGAGGACATGATCCTTGAGAGAAAAGTGTGAAGGTCGAGGATTAGAGTAGAAGGTTAGGTAGCCTAGTGTTTTCCTTGTTCATACCAATAGTATTAGTACGTACTCTCGTATTTTATTGGTCTTGGGTTTCTATTACTATCTTGTTCTTATTAATGCTTCTTTTCCATGGCTTCTTACTGCTGTTTCTTGTTGTTTTTCTTTTCATTACTGTTGTGCTTATGCTTTCTAAGCCGAAGGTCTATTGCAAACAAACTCTCTATCTCCACAAGGTAGGGGTAAGGTATGCGTACCCACTACCCTCCCTAGACCCTACTATGCCGGATTACACTGGGTATGTTGTTGTTTGTTTGTTGTATCAAATAAGCTGATTGCTGGTTTTAGAGAATTTTAAAAAAAAATCAGAAAAGAAGTACCCGATGACTGAATTGCTTGCGAAAGAGCTCTGCATGCTGCCATAGATAGAACAGCATTTCCAATGTGTTCCGACTGAAAAATATTTTCTAACATTTGCCAGAACACTCCTAGAAGCGCAATAAGAGGATCATCCAAATCCGAACCAGCAGAAGACTCTGTTACCAGATGGCTGAATACAGTTCCCAACCTGACCAATTAGCCAACGGCTTCGCTTAGAAAGGTATACGAATGAAAAGCATTGACCAGCAGGTTATTCATAGAAGTCCTTTACAGAAGGGGAAGATCAAAAATTCAGACTCCTACTGACCTTCGTAGAAAAAGAGGTTTTGCAGAATGTACACCAATTATACCTTCTTTTAGACTCTTTGTGGTAATTAAGACAGACTTCGCAGAGAACAAAATGGAAAAAAGTATAGCAGCAAATAGTACACGTGATGATACAAATAATGCAGAATAAATTCGAAAAAAATAGAAAGAAAACAATTGAAAAATTAAGTTGTTATTCTACAGAAGGGTTCTCAACAAAAACATTATTCATCTTTAGGGATTAGGGAACACAACAGAAATCATAATATCACTTCTGATATCTTTCTTTTGAACCAGTCATGTTGAGGGTATTGGTTCACTTTCAAAGTAAATGTTATGTAATGACTCAATTTTGCATGAAACATCACATATACTAGTGTGAGAAAGCACAGGAGAAAATTTTATTGATTAACTTTCTATGTTACAATAAGCCCTATTTATATGTATACATAACACATAACTTACTCCTATTACATAAGGGACTAGGACTATTTACACATAACTATCTAACACTCCCCCTCAAGCCAGTGCATACAAATCATATGTACCGAGCTTGTCAGATATGTAGTTAATACGATAACCAGTGAGGGACTTGGTGAAAATATCTGCAAGCTGATCATTCAACTTCACAAACTTTGTAGCGATATCTCCCAAAAGTATCTTTTCTCTAACAAAGTGACAGTCAATCTCAATGTATTTAGTTCTCTTATGAAACACTGGATTTGACGCAATATGAAAAGCAGCTTGATTATCACACACAAATCTCATCTGACTAATCTCACCAAATTTCAACTCCTTGAACAACTGTTTGAACCAAATTAGCTCACATGTCGCCATAGCCATTGCTCGATATTCTGCTTCTGCACTAGACCGAGCAACCATATTATGTTTCTTGCTCTTCCAAGACACTAAATTTCCTCCTTCTAAGACACAATATCCAGACGTAGAACGTCTATCAACAGGTGATCTTGCCCAATCAACATCTGAGTATCCAACAATCTGCTCATGGACTCGATCCTCAAACAATAAGCCTTTGCCTGGAGCTGATTTTATATACCGAATAATGCGGACAACTGCATCCCAATGACTATCACAGGGAGAATCCATAAACTGACTCACAACACTCACAGGAAAGAAAATGTCACGTGTAGTCACTGTGAGATAATTTAATTTACCAACCAGTCGCCTATATCTTCCAGGATCGCTAAGAGGCTCCCCTATCCTGGCAGAAGTTTAGAACTCGGATCCATCGGAGTGTCAACAGGTCTACAACTTGTCATTCCTGTCTCCTCAAGAATATCTAAGGCATACTTCTGTTGTGAGATCACAATACCTGAGCTAGACTGAGCGACCTCAATACCCAGAAAATACTTTAATTTGCCCATATCCTTAGTCTAAAAATGTTGAAAGAGATGTTGTCTCAACTTACTAATACCATCCTGATCATTGCCGGTAATAAAAAATATCACCAACATAAACGACCAGATAAATACAGAGATTTGAAGCAGAATGTTGATAAAAAACAAAGTGATCAGCTTCACTACGAGTCATGCAGAACTCTTGAATAACTGTGCTGAATTTACCAAACCAGGCTCGAGGAGACTGCTTTAGACCATAGAGGGACCGGCACAACCGACATAGAAGGCCACTAGACTCCTCCTGAGCAAGAAAAACCAGGCGGTTGCTCCATATAAACCTCATCGTCAAGGTCACCGTGAAGAAAAGCATTCTTAATGTCCAACTGATAGAGAGGCCAATGGTGAACAACGACCATGGATAGAAAAAGGCGGACTGACGCTATTTAGCCACAGGAGAGAAAGCATCACCGTAATCGAGTCCAAATATCTGAGTATACCCTTTGGCAACAAGACGAGCCTTAAGTCGATCAACCTGTCCATCTGGACCACCTTTGACTGCATACACCCAACGACAACCAACAATCGATTTACCCGAAGGAAGAGGAACAAGCTCCCAAGTACCACTCGAATGTAAAGCAGACATCTCGTCAATCATAGTTTGTCGCCACCCGGGATGAGACAGTGCTTCACCTGTAGACTTAAGGATGAAAACAGAGGACAAAGATGACACAAATGCACAATGGGATGATCACAGACGATGGTAACTTAAATTGACATAACGGGGATTAGGATTAAGTGTAGACCGTATACCTTTGCGTAGTGCAATCGATTGATTAAGAGGAGACAAGTTCGCAGTAGTAGCAGGGTCAGGTGCAGGACATGAATCAGCTGGGCCTGATGCTGGGTGCGGACGACGATGATAAGTCAGGAGTGGTGGAGTTGTAGAAGGTTAAACTGGACTAGGTGCTGGCACGGGAACTATAGTTGGTGGAATTGGACTAAGCGGTGGCACAGGACTCGGTGGTGGCACTGGAGCTATGGGTGGTGGAGCTGCAACTGGATCTATGGAGGAAGATGAATGGGAGAAAGTGACTGAATCTCCAAAAGACGGAACTGGTAGCACCTCAGAAATGTCTAAGTGATTAACTGGACCTGTGAAGTATGATTGGGTTTCAATGAAGGTAACATCAGCAGACATAAGAAACTGCTGGAGGTCAGGAGAATAACATCGATATACCTTTTGCGTTCTCGAGTAACCCAAAAATATGCACTTAAGAGCACGAGGAGCTAACTTATCTTTTTCTGGAGTAAGGTCATGAACAAAACACGTACTCCCAAAGACACGGGGTGGAAGAGAGAACAAAGTAGGTGAGGAAACAAGACAGAGAATGGAACTTGATTCTGGATAGCCGAAGATGGCATATGATTAATAAGATAGCAAGATGTAAGAAATGCATCCCTCCAAAAACGCAGCGGAACATGACATTGTATGAGTAGGGTACGAGCAGTTTCAATAAGATGTATATTCTCTCTTTCAGCTACCCCATTTTGTTGGGATGTGTACGGACAATATTTTTTATGAATAATCCCATGGGAGTTCATAAACTGCTGAAATGGGGAAGACAAATACTCTAGGGCATTATCACTATGAAATGTGCAGATAGAAATCCCAAGTTGATTTTGAATTTACGCGTGGAATAATCATCAATGAAACTGACAAAGTTGCGGAATCCCAAGGTAGAACTTACCCGACTAGGACCCCAAACATCTAAATGGACTAAAGAAAGAGGTGACTCTGCTCGATTATCAAGACGCCACGGAAAATGGGAGCGGGTACGCTTACCGAGCTGACATGAATCACACTCTAGAGTGGACAAGTGAGATAAGCCAGGTACCATTTTCTGAAGTTTTGACAAACTGGGATGTCCCAACCATTTATGTAATAAATGTGGTGAATCGGTAACGGGACAAGTTATTGAAGGAAGACAAGATGCGAGTCCATGTGATTTGCAAGGATAAGGTAATAAAGTCCATCTGATTCACGTCCAGTACCAATGATTCGCTCTGTATATAAACAAGGTCATCAAGAAATAAAATAGCAAATTTAAGTGATTTGGCTTAGCGACTAACGGCAATGAGATTAAAAGGACTACCAAGAACATAAAGAACTGAGTCTAAAGGTAAGGAAGGAAGTGGACTTGCTCGACCTATTGCAGTTGCCATGGCTTGAGACCCATTGGCCATTGTGACTGTTGGAAGAGATTGAGAATATGAAATACTAGTGAAAAGAGATTTGTGACCAGAAATATGATCAGATGCACCTGAATCAATGACTCAAGACTCAGAAGTTGAAGATTGGAAGACACAAGTCATGCTATTACATGTTTGAACAACGGAATCTGCCTCTGAAGAATTGTGTTTATAAGCTTTATACTGAAGGAACTCAATATAATCCGGCAGAGAAACCATCCAACTATTCATAGTATTAAATCCCATGTTGCTACAATTAATTTCTCAAATTCTTGACTTAACTTGAATAGTGAATGAAAACTGAAGATAAATCTGGGAAAACACTGTTCACAGCAGAGGGAAAGAACTGTTCACGCCGGAAAGCATTGTAGCTCGCCGGAAAATTCCAAAGTTGTCGGAATATGTCGGAAATAGTACCAATGAACTCGGAATTTATGCGCGAGTAGGCTGTCCTCAAGAAGCTTGGCCAAAAAATGGTTGGAGATCTGGTGGTCGTGGAGGCGCGTGAGAGTCTGTTGCCGGAGAATATTTTTGGGTTTTGGTCGCGAGAGGTTCTGAATCTAATGGTGGTGATGGTTTGTGCACAACACTCACCAAACGTGAGATGACGCAAATCAGTCACTTAGGTCACCGGAAAATTGCACGGTGACTGAGTTATTTCTTGATGTCGTTGGAATGACGCACAGCCATCTTTTCTCACTAAAGCTCTGATACCATGTGAGAAAGCACGGGAGAAAATATTATTAATTAATTTTCTATGTTACAATAAGCCCTATTTATATGTATACATAACACATAACTTACTCCTATTACATAAGGGACTAGGACTATTTACACCTAACTATCTAACAACTAGGTTTTGCGCTTTCGGGAAGAAAAGAAGGTAAGGTTTTAATCTCCCTCCATTTACTAATGGCATACTACCAGGAAATTTTCAGATGAGGTAATTGTCCAACAACGGCAGAAATTTTCAAAATTGGCAATGTGCTGTCCGGTGATAGTCTTGCACAGAAACTAGAGAGCAGAATAACATAGAACAAGAATTTTGTGAATGTTACATGTCAATTACTCTCACCAGCAACGGCATGCAAACCTTACTAATAAAAAATATTAAGAAAAGAAAAATATTTAAAATGCAGATGCAAACAATAATATTGCCCAGTAGCAATTGGTTCAAACCTATGTAAACCCCTTCTTGCGCCATTCACAAACTGAGAATAAGAAGCAGGATTATGCCTTAAAGAGTGGTCTTGATTTTCATCAATCTGAAACAAAGAATTTAATTCCCAGTTAGGTAAGCTTAGAGGACAGTTAACAAACAATTTTCAGTACTATGCATCATGTGCTTTCAAAATGATCCATTTCCACCACCGAAGCTGATTCTGGGGAAAGGTGAAACTAAAGGGATAGGGAACAAGGGGGACCGAGCTCAGAGAATGAATGTAGAGAGCAGAACTCGATGGTGTGCGGAGGTGGTCAAGCTGAACCTTGAACTCCAAACCATGGACTACACAACAAACAAAATAATTGCAATAACACTTTACTTAGAAGAGCAAAAAGGAACAGTAACAACACACAGAATGATGGATAACTTCATAGCTTGCTTGAACTCCTCTACAAGCAGAAGGATACACGGAAATGGACTCCTTTAGAGTAAAACCATGTTATCAACATTTTGCTTAGAAGGGAGACCAGGAATTTTCCTCACCGCTGTGAATCTCTAGAGCGCAAAAGAAAAGTTTGGTTCCTCATTTAGCAGCTAGAAAAGCTACTTAACATGTAGAGCTTGAGGGAAAGAACACATACATAATTTGTCATTTTACGTGAAGGGGGAGAGGGAAAGACCTTAATCAACTAATAATTCACTGCCTGATTGAATATCGATTATAGGGCACAGTATGGAACATGTATGAGTTGAATGGTTTGTGCTTGCCAGTGTTAAAGAAATGCTCATGTGGTGAAAATTCAAAAGAGAAGGGTGTAGAAATACTGAAAAAGAGCACAGAGCATAGAGCATGAGGCGTAGCACTTTTGGTGCTGATGTGCACTATTCGAAAAGAAAGAAACTGAAACAATACAACACAATTATTTTCGCAAATGTTAGAAGCACCTGTGAAATACCAGTTAAATAAAAGATTTGAGTGCTTTTTCCTGTAGAATCATGTTTTTCTATGTTATTTTAAGAAGGAACTACTTCCCTTTCATTTTATAAAACTATAAAATTCATTTTATAATTGGTCCATATATAGCCTTCACAGCAATAAGACGCAATTTTAGGTGGCATTTAAGGAGACTATGTGACACAGCTCATAAAAGATTATCTAATACGAAATGTTGAAAGAATTTCAGAATAGCATTAGGGAAAAGAGAGAGAACAGCCTTTGTAGAACCACAATATAGTTATATAATATTATAAGTTCATGACATGACAGAGGGGACCCAAAAGGAAAGAAGATGAACTTACTAGTTTGCCAATAGCTTCGTAGCAAGGGGAGACCAATCTAGCTAACAAATTATTCTTCAGCTCCTTGTTAGGAAGGGAACCAAGTATCAAAGTAATCGCGCTGACTACTTTTTCTTCATCCTCTAGAGGCAAATGCCTCTCATCCAAACTCTAAGAACAGTATGTCAAACACAAGGAACAAGAGAAACAAAACAATTACACTTTAATTATCACTCCAATAAAAGATAAACCAAAACATACCGGTCAAAGAAACAAGAGAAATATCTATACTTATTACTAAAAAGGTGAGCAAGACAGTGCAATTGAATTGTTATATTTATCAACTTTTTGTCCTAAAATATCCATCCAATCACCCCTACTATCAAGAAAAAGAAAAAGGGTGATAACATCATAATATTGAAATGAATAGTTATTTTCTTTTTGATTGTTAAAATGGATAGTTATATTTTCAACTCCACTCACTTTCTATATCAACTATCTTATGCTCTTTTTTCTATTTCCATTTTAAATTTTCATTAAATTTCAATAAACTAAACGTGACATCCAGCCAATAATATTGGACCATCATTTCAAACCATTGACTTAATAAACAAAGCTGGGTTTTTTCACCTGAGAATGATACTGCAATACAGAACTGACACAGCAGCATATACTCAAAAACCAAAGACCTAGCACCTTCAAGTAAAAATGATTTTGAGACACCATATGGTTGATATAGGACAAACCTCTCCAATCCAAAGTAAGATCTCCAAACTTGAATGCTCATGCATAGATGCAGTGGCATCTTCACATAACTTGAGCAAAGCACTGGCACAAGCAGCTGAACATAAAGGTTCTGAGATGCCCGTTGCAAGAAATAATCTGAAAATAACATATAGATATTCATGGACAAGGTACAACAAAGTGACAAACCACCCAAAAACAAGGGAAAAAAAGAGATATGCGGTTGATAGTGGGCAAAAGAATTAGTTTTCACCTTCACAAATAGAAAGAAAAACTTTGCAGAAGCAATGAGTCAGGAGGATAGTGTTTGAGGAAGTGTAGGAGGAGGAGAGGGCAATTCATGGTATTATACAAACAACTGTAGAAAAAGTACGTTGTGAAAAACATGATGCGGGGAATCAATTTTGACCAAATAGGAGAGGGGGTTCTCAAAAGAGAAAGTTTGGGAGCAGGCAAAACTTATGCTGTGGGGATAGGATAAATCCTCAGCCCCATCCGGTGAAGCTTTCTTCTAGCAGGAAGGAGCACACTAATGACAAATTACATAGTACTCACTTCATTCATTTTATATCCCTTGAGAAGTTGATAGGAGCAACAATATTGTTTTGCTTTGCAATTATAACAAAGAAAGAAGGGGATTCTCCATTAGAGCATTTGACCTGTAATTTCTACAGAAAAATAACAAAAAATGTAGTTTTGTTGTAAAATGTATCTAGATTCATTATGTTTCAACATTGTATTCTAATAATGTAATGACCCAACCAGTCGTATTGAGTCCTAGCGCCCCGTTGTGCGATTTGAGACCCTGAGTAGATTCATATAATGTTTATTACTTGCATGTATGGTTGGTTCGGGTCCCGAGAGGTTCGGAAGTAATTTGGAGTACTTAGTTCCTAATTAGAGGCTTTAAGTAACCAAAGTCAACATTGAGTAAACGAGCTTGGACTCAGGATGGTTTGTGTGAGAAAGCACGGGAGAAAATAATATATTGATTAAAATTAACAATGATACAATGAGCCCTATATATATGTAATACATGTCCTACTCCTAATACATATGGGAGTAGGGTTATTACTACTATTTCCAATCAACCTAACACTCCCCCTCAAGCTGGTGCATATAAATCATATGTACCGAGCTTGTTACATATATAACTAATATGAGGACCAGTGAGGGACTTGGTGAAAATATCAGAAAGTTGATCATTCCACTTCACAAATTGTGTAGCAATATCTCCCGAGAGTATTTTTTCTCAAACAAAGTGACAGTCAATCTCAATGTGTTTAGTTCCTCATGGAACACTGGATTTGACGCAATATGAAGAGCAGCTTGATTATCACACACAAGTCCCATCTGACTAATCTCACCAAACTTCAACTCCTTGAGCAATTGTTTGATCCAAATTAGCTCACATGTCGCCATAGCCATTGCTCGATATTCTGCTTCTGCACTAGATCGAGCAACCACATTCTGTTTCTTGCTCTTCCAAGATACCAAATTTCCTCCTACTAAGACACAATATCCAGACGTAGAACGTCTATCAGAAGGTAATCCTGCTCAATCAGCATTTGAGTATCCAACAATCTGCCCATGGCCTCGATCCTCAAACAATAAGCCTTTGCCTGGAGCTGATTTTATATACCGAAGAATGCGGATAACTGCAACCCAATGACTATCACAGGGAGAATCCATAAATTGACTCACAACACTCACAGGAAAGGAAATGTCAGGTCTTGTCACTGTGAGGTAATTTAATTTACCAACCAACCGCCTATATCTTGCAGAATCGCTAAGAGGCTCTCCCTGTCCTGGCAGAAGTTTAGAATTCGGATCCATCGGAGTGTCAACAGGTCTACAACCAGTCATTCCTGTCTCCTCAAGAATATCTAAGGCATACTTCCGTTATGAGATCACAATACCTGAGCTACACTGAGCGACCTCAATACCTAGAAAATCTGCTCAGATCCTTAGTCTGAAAATGCTGAAAGAGATGTTGCTTCAACTTACTAATATCATCTTGATCATTACTGGTAATAACAATATCGTCAACATAAACGACCAGATAAATACAGAGATTTGAAGCAGAATGTCGATAAAATACAGAGTGATCAGCTTCACTACGAATCATGCCAAACTCCTGAATAACTGTGCTTAACTTACCAAACCAGGCTCGAGGAGACGGCTTTAGACCATAAAGGGACCGGCGCAACCGACATACAAGGCCACTAGACTCCCCCTGAGCAACAAAACCAGGTGGTTGCTCTATATAAACCTCATCCTCAAGGTCACCGTGACGAAAAGCATTCTTAATGTCCAACTGATAGAGAGGGCAATGGCGAACAGCAGTCATGGATAGAAAAATGCGGACTGATGCTATTTTAGCCACGGGAGAGAAAGTATCACTGTAATCGAGTCCAAATATCTGAGTATACCCTTTGACAACAAGACGAGCCTTAAGTCGATCAATCTGGCCATCTGGACCAACTTTGACTGCATACACCCAACGACAACCAACAATCAATTTACCCGAAGGAAGATGAACAAGCTCCCAAGTACCACTGGTATGTAAAGCAGACATCTCGTCAATCATAGCCTGTCGCCATCCGGGATGAGACAGTGCTTCACCTGTAGACTTAGGGATGGAAATAGAGGACAAAGATGACACAAATGCACAATGGGATGATGACAGACGATGGTAACTTAAACCGACATAATGCGGATTAGGATTAAGTGTGGACCATATACTTTTTTGTAGTGCAATCAGTTGATCAAGAGGAGACAAGTCCGCAGTATTGCAGGGTCAGGTGCAGGACGTGAATCAGCTGGGCCTGATGCTGGGTGCGAACGACGATGATAAGTCAGGAGTGGTGGAGCGGTAGAAGGTTGAACTGGACTAGGTGGTGGCACTGGACTCGGTGGTGGCACTAGAGCTATAGGTAGTGGAGCTGCAACTGGAACTGTAGGTGGTGGAGCTATGGATGAAGATGAATGGGAGATAGTGACTGAATCTCCAAAGGAAGGAACTGGTAGCACCTCAGGAATATCTAAGTGATTAATTGGACCTGTGAAGTATGATTGGATTTCAAAGAAGGTAACATCAGCAGACATAAGAAATCGTTGAAGGTCAGGAGAGTAACATCGATATCCCTTTTGCATTCTCGAGTAACCCAGAAATATGCACTTAAGAGCACGAGGAGCTAACTTATCTTTTCCTGGAGTAAGGTCATGAACAAAACACGTTCTCCCAAAGACACGGGGTGGAAGAGAGAACAAAGGTAAGTGGGGAAACAAGACAAAGAATGGAACTTGATTCTGGATAGCTGAAGATGGCATACGATTAATAAGATAACAAGCTCTAAGAACTGCATCTCCCTAAAAACGCAGCGGAACATGAGATTGTATGAGTAGGGTACGAGCAGTTTCAATAAGATGTCCATTCTTTCTTTCAGCTACCCCATTTTGTTGGGATGTGTACGGACAAGATGTTTGATGAATAATCCATGGGAGTTTATAAACTGTTGAAATGGGGAAGACAAATACTCTAGGGCATTATAACTACGAAATGTGCGGATAGAAACCCCAAATTGATTTTGAATTTCAGCGTGGAATGTCTTGGAAAATAGAGAACAACTCAGATCGATTTTTCATCAAAAATTTCCAAGTGCACCTGGAATAATCATCAATGAAACTGACAAAGTTGCGGAATCCCAAGGTAGAACTTACCCGACTAGGGCCCCAAACATCTAAATGGACTAAAGAAAAAGGTGACTCTGCTCGATTATCAAGACGCCGCGGGAAATGGGAGCGGGTATGTTTACCGAGCTGACATGACTCACACTCTAGAGTGGACAAGTGAGATAAGCCAGGTACCATTTTCTGAAGTTCTGACAAACTGGGATGTCCCAACTGTTTATGTAATAAATGTGGTGAATCAGTAACGGGACAAGTTATTGAAGGAAGATAAGATGCGAGTGCATGTGATTTTTCAAGGATAAGGTAATAAAGTCCATCTGATTCACGTCCAGTACCAATAATCCGCCTTGTACTGCGTTCCTGTATAAAAACAAGGTCATCAAGAAATAAAACAACAGATTTAAGTGATTTGGCTAAGCGACTAACGGCAATGAGATTAAAAGGACCACCAGGAACATAAAGAACTGAGTCTAAAGGTAAGGAAGGAAGTGGACTTGCTAGACCTATTGCAGTTGCCATGGCTTGAGACCCATTGGCCATTGTGACTGTTCATATGTATACATCTTTGTATATGGTTATACGGACTAAGGTTGTGTTAAAGATCACGTCTAGGCTTTTGATGTTTTATTTGGACATGATGGCTATTTGTCTGTTGGATTACATGTTGGATCCGTAGTCATACATTATACATATGTATACATTATGCATAGTGATTATCTCTTGTGCACATGCATACATCCCTAAATGCTTATTTCTCTGGTCCATATGGATCATAGATATTTATATGTTATGTTCATATGTATACAACCCACTTGTGGGATTATACTGGGTTGTTGTTGTTGTTCATATGTATACATCTTTGCATATGGTTATATGGACTAAGGTTATGGCACGATGGTTTGTGTCATGCGGGTTAATATGCTTATGGAACGATGGTTTGTGTCATGCAGGTTATATGCTTATGGCACGATGGTTCATTTCGTGCGGTTGACATGATTATGACTATTGTATGGTCCGTTCGGTTAAATATGATTTTGGCACAATGGGACATGGATTGATCAATGAGTGTGGAGCTATAATGATCAGGCACATGGATTTGGATACATCCCGATGGAGTCAAGTGATCAGCCATTTCACCTAGGGTAGTGTGTTGCGCAGTGTTATTGGACATCGGGGAGGTGTCAGACACAGGGGAGGTATCTGTTGATGTAGAGTTTTGAGTCTTTATTATGCATTGAACATTCTAGACTCATGTATACATGATCACCAATTTTACCTTGGGTCGTGTGTGCGCAACGTTATTGGCCATCGAGGAGGTGTCGATTGATGTAGAATTTGAGTCTTTATCAAGCATGGACATTCTAGACTCATGTAGAAACATTCATGCATAACATCTACATATGCATATTCATGCATTTTACACACGCATGAGACTTGTTAGCATGTTGTTGGACACTTGGTGGGTATCGAATTGATGTAAATTTTGAGTTTTTATCATGCATAGACATTCTAGGCTCATGTAGAAGAATTTGAATTAATGCTACTTGTTGCATATCCAAGGGTTTAAAGAGCTAAGAGTTTCTAATAAGGCTGAACTAGGAAGTGCATTTGGAGAACCAAACACTTGGGGAAGAGACGTAGCAAGCAAGAATAAACGTGTTAAAGTTTGAGGGAGGATGTGGACCATCCATTGCTGCACTCAGCCACAAATAAGGGACATTGGTTGAACCTGCTTAGAATCCATGGGTGATGCCATGGACTATTAGAGACTTCATTTTAAGCTGGAAATCTAGGAGAAAAAAGAGAAGTATGGGGAGTGGCATGCTGATAACTTGGTGCAATTTGCATGTAAAACTATCCCAACAACAATAACAACAACCCAGTGAGATCCCACATGTGGGGTCTGGGGAGGGTTGTGTGTACGCAGACCTTACCCCTACTCCGGAGGAGTAGAGAGGCTGCTTTCGGTAAACCCTCGGCACAAGTAGGAGAGAGAGACATTGTATCAGTAGCAGCAAAAAAATCCAGACAGATAACACCAGCAACACAAAAACCAAAAAATAGAAAGCAAAGTAGTACCACTAAGCATCAACAAAGGCACAATACTACATACGCAAGGGAATAATATGTATACAAAGGGCCGCTAAACTTACTATAGCCTAACTTTCAACCCTAAGGAAGTATTAAGAACACAACTGGAGCCCCTAGCAGCCTAAAACAAGACACCATCACACAAGCCTCCTATCTCCTAACCAACTACCCTAATGCTCGACCTCCACAACTTCCTATCCGCACCATGTAAAACTATCCCAAAGGAAGAAAAAAAGAAAGTGAAGCAGAATCAAGCTGGTTTAAACAAAGCAAAACTCCAGAAAGAAAGCCACCGGCAATTGTTTCTCGAGAGAAGTAAAATCTCCAAAAAGCTAATTAAAAACGATAAGACCTCAATATAGGACCCTACCAAAAAACTATAGCTGAAGTTTCCAAATTACCCTTATTATTAGTTTTAAACAGCTTTGCAATTAGAGTAATACAAAAAGGTTCAAAACCAACCCTACAGCTTAAAAATACATCAGAAACTAAAACAAAACCTAAACTGATAAGACATGGCCTGCTTCCCCAGTGTATCAACATATGTTTGGTTTCTATCTTATTTGGAAGAACATGGAAAGAGAATTCTTACAGCAAAGATCTGGCATTAGTTTGACAAGAAGATATCCACTTCGAATAGGAAGCAACAACCTCTGCAGCTGATTTGTATACCTGGAACAGCAAACAAGAAAAAAATGGAACATAATTAAAGAAAGGAGGAGGTCAATCAAAAGGTACTAAACATTCCCATAACTCAAACCTAATGAAGCAAATAGTTAGCCCAGAATCATTGTCTACAAAATTTTCAGTATGTTTATCTTTCTTCCTAACAATTTCATCAGTTCTTCCAATCCCCTTTTGTCTTTACAAGGATAAGTGAAACGAGAAAAATCGATAAGATAACACATACAAGTCTCATGAAGCCCTTAGCATCGTCACGTGGCATACTAGATAAAATTGTGACCAAGTGAATAACAAAAGAGAAATCGATCTCTTGGGCTTCCGTGATAATAACTTCAGCTATCTGAAATAGAAAAGAATCACACAGTGAACTTCCTAGAATAATCAAGTTTGTATCATTCTCATAAATGAACCTTAAGCAAAAACATAATCAGTAAAGTGACCACTAACAGAGAAACAACATGATTTGAGAATGCAAACCATATGTGAAGCCAAAGAAGAGCGCAGAAGGCATGACACACTGATGTCAAAAAACCAGCTCTTTTACAATCAAATCATGCAGGACAGTTAAAGAGGATTGCTGAAAACAGCAAGAGCTCGAAAAAAGAAAGAAGGTCTCTACAGAAAATACGAGTACATGATCACAAACTATGGCTGAAAAATCATTTAGGTACTCAAACAAAACAAAAGAATGTAAAGAAGGATTTGCTTAGAGATATCTCAAAGAAGCAATGTGATCACAAAAGAGCGTAAAAGGAAGGAGTGACTTCAATCACTTACTATTACAGTGCAAGATTGTTCAATGTCGGGGAATTTAATGGCTGGAAACCTGGCACTTGCACAGGTCTGATGCAGAGCAGGAGAGAAGAGAGCATGGCAGTAGCATCTCAAGCAAATAGTGATTGTATGGATTTGTATCTCTAATTCGTTAGAAATTTTTTTTAATCCGAATTAGTTAGAAATATTCTATGAAAAGAACTATGAATATAGTTAAGATTTTTTTACGACGGTGGTGTCCAGGCCAACTTGCGCACCTAGCATGCTCTGTATTAGTTTCACAAAATGGAAGAAAGTAAAAATAAGTTTTGTGATTCCAACAATGACAAACTGCTGAACACAAAATTAGATTTAAACAAAAGATTTGGTTTGTTAAGTAGCTTTGGGAATTGAATCACAAGGCGCAAGAAAAGTACCTTCTCATTTAAGAGGAATAATCTCCTGAATTTATTGGTTGAAATAGAAATATCAGGTGATAAGCCTTGAGGTGCACAAGTGACTACAAAATAAAAATTATGACAGAGGGAGTTCATTGTTTAAAGATCTTGAGATGCACAGGAGATAAGCTGGGAAGTTAAAACTCTTACAGGACGTGACCTGACACTGACAGTGTAGTATGAAATTCATGTCTACTCCAACTAGTAATCACTGGGTGATTTTGGGCCAAATCTTGTGTCACTTGGAAGGAGCACCTGCAGCAGTCTGCTCTATAGTAACCACTTACGTGTTTCCGATGCAGAATGGGGTTCTAAAGCTGCCTGGAGAACAAGAGGATACAGGTCTTGCTGGAGATGGAGTAGTAGAAAAGGTAAAAAGTAGAGTCTAGTGTTGAACCAAGGTAATGAGCTACGCAGAATCCATGTGCGAGGTAATGTAGATATGCAGTTGATAGAGAAGGTTTGGTCTTAAGACCACTCAACCTGCTAAGTTGTGGTGTGATAATCATCATGCTCTTTATATTGTTTCTAACTTAGCATTTCATGAGCGAACCGAACATATAAAGATTGATTGGTTGTTGAAGTGTGTGACCATCTCATCTAAAAGTTAAGTTGTTAGAGAGAGCACACTTTTATTTACTGATGTCTTGAACATACCCCCTCACATGCGGGCATGATTCTTTTTCATGGGCCAAGCACGTGGAAGTTCTTTTTGATAATGGGTGACAGTAAGACTCGAACCAAGGACCTTTGCCTTTTCTAATACCATATTGAAGTGTGCGCTCATCTCATCTAAAAGCTTAGGTTGTTACATAGAGCAAACTTTTATTTACTTAATTATGTCTTCATCAGTGCTTTTGTTTACAAAAAGATTTAACAGAAGATTATCTCGATAAGGCATATCATGATAGGAGAAAAGTTAGGTGATATCTTCACAAAAATTCTGAATAGAGCTCCAACCTGACAGTGTTGTAAAAAGTCAACCAATTACGCATATAATCAATCAACATGTATTTTGCAGTGGTAATAAGTTAGAGTAATTATAGGTATTTATATTGCAGGATAGATTCTAGGGATTCGTATCCCATTAGTGAAGAGATATACTAGAAAGAGCCGGACACGTAATCTTCCACTCTACCAAATGTGGGTGAAAAAAACCCACCTTTTATGGCATAATCTATATACTAGATGTGAATATTGTGTTTACACAAATTTACATGATCATGACATCTGGTGCACGTACAGAACATATATAGTTACATCGCAATTGGAGATGACAGGATAGAATGGCATGGAGGTACTAAGTGATATTTACAGTACAAATGTATTGTGTAAGGCGAAATGGAAGTTTGACGCACCAACAAAAGTCTCTTGTTTCACATTGAGTGAAATTTACAATGCAATCTCCAAGCTGGGAAATCTTAGAGAAAGGAAACCTATTTATGTCAGTTCGTGTAGTGGAGCACTTATTCTTACATTGTTGAACGGATAGATGGCATTAGGCAGTTGGCCAACAGGGCTCTTCCAGAGAAAGTATGAAGCTACTATAAGTTGAAGGGTCAATCAGCTTGGGAACTGAGGGCATGGAAATCAAGCCGGTAGTCATTTTATGGACAGTTTGATGAAAGGAGTAGGTGGATGTTTCATGGCAATGAGATGAATTTAAGAAACATCAAGAGCTCATTTTTGTTTCATTTACAATTTTATCGTAATGTGTTGAAGACATAATTAAATAAATGGATCATTATCAAAAGAAATTCCACGTGCTTGACCCATGAAAAAGAATCAGGTCGCACATGAGAAGACATGTCGAAGACATATTTAAGAGGGTGTTTGGATTGTCTTAAAAGCTGGTCAAACCAGCTTAAAAACATTGTTTGGCTTATTTTGGAGTTTGTCGAACACCAAAAGCGCTTTTAAGCCAGTGTTGTCAAAGGCTCATTCAACGCGCGCTTAAGTCCTGGAGCTCAGAAAAGCTCAAGGAGGGTGCTAAGCCTCACTTAAGTTGCACTTCAGTGTGAGGCATGCGCCTTATTGCCCACGAGTTCTCTCTTGAATCAAGCGGCACTAACAACAACGATAATCGGAATTAAGTGTATTAGCTGCTGAGGGAAACATTATGAATGAATTTGTTACTTTGTTCTTGAATTACATATAAGTTTTTATTTTATTTTTCTTCATTGCGCCCTTTTTAACTAAAGCCAACACTTCAAGTGCGTTGTGTGTTTAAAGCCCAAATAGACCTAGAGTACTTTTTAAAGCTTTTCGTCTTTGACAACAATGTTTTAAGCCAAAATAAGTCAAAAGCAACAAGTTGGACATAATAGCTTATAGCTTGTTAGCTTAAAAGCTTTTTTAAGACCAAGTCTTTTACGTTATTATTCTTTACATCCTTTTACAATCTCCAAATAGTACTCTTAGGGAATTACAAGAAACTGGACTTGTTTTACATTTCAGACTCATCACATTTAACAAGTCCAACAAATCATAAAAGTTTAATACACTGTTTCCACTTTGCCAATAGTACAAGTTTTGGAGACATCTAAACTTGAACAAGGATAAATACTCTTTTTTGCCTTCAAAGCATCTCATATTCCTTTCCATCCAAACAGTACAAGCAATGCATAAGGGAATAGCCCTCCTAACATTTCTGCTACTTGCTTCTAGTGTTCTCTCTTATTTGAGTTTCACTCATAACCAATTTTGAACAAAGTGAGAGGTGGTTCTACCAATTAATGTGTAAACAATACTTCTGGGATCTGGCACCTGAAACCGTAAAGAATTTGGCATCTGAATTGGACAATATCAGCAAGAAACGAATTTGAAAGCCATCCTCATCTATTACGTTTGTGGTGGCAAATCAAATTTACAAATTGATCATTTATGGAATATAATCCACAACTATTACTTTTTATTTGAACGCTTTGGGAATTTGAATTTCTTTTTTCTTTTCTTTCACGTTACAAAATTGTTGTTTTAGTTAAATTTTGTCAGCTTGGGCTATCTGAATGCTTTGAATTTTTATACGAATAATTTGCACTATTTAACTTTGCTTTTCGCTTACAAATTTTAATCAAATTATTAAACATTGAAGATTATATGTTATTTAAATAAATAAATTATATTTATTAAAAATAAATTTATATACATTTGATAACTTAAAGTTAATTGAGACACAAATCAATTTGTATTTGAACTAATTTAAACTTAAAATATTGCAAAAATAAGCTCAGTTTTCCTATTGACAGTTTTAAGGGCATTTCAATCATTTTAACAGAAAAAATGCTTGTCAAAACTTTTTTACCAAACACATCAACAACTTATTTTCAGTTTTGGCACTTCATCCAAACACATAATTGTTTATTCATAAATTCAGCTCTGACACTTTAAAATTGTTCCTCAACACTTGGTGCTTGAAAGCTACTTAAATTCAACTAAACCAAACAGGCTCTAAGTAATTAAAAGTGTGTTTACCGCTTTCTCTAATAGCTTAAACTTTTTGATGAAATGGTCACAAATTTAACATAAAGAAAGAATTTTTTTTAATAGATAGATGGGTAGCTTACATTCAAGATGATATAAATGTTTTGGCACCATCTGGTGAATTGGAAAACTTACATTGAATTACAACAACATACCCAGTATATTCCCAAATGCATTTGGACATTTACTTGAGGTTTTATCAAGGAAAAATTCAAACACCTAACCTAAGATGAAGTAAATATTTTGACAGAGACTTTAATAAGTGGAATTTTATTGTCAAAACGCCATAGGAATAGATCATGACCTTATATCTATCAAACATATTTATGAGGATACCTTAAATGCAACTTCTACTTATTATTTAGTTCAGCTTTGGATTTTGAAAACATTATTTTATCTCTTCCAAACACCTAAATAAAGGGTTCATAATTTTGATTAACAACAGTTTAAGTATACGAGCTCTATAGCCAGATATAACTGCATTGCTGCAACTAAAACTAGGTGTTAACTACAGCAATTGAGCCTCTGCCTCTCGCACACAGCAGTGTGAGTTCATAGTGCAGCTAAAATAGAGTCAATGGTCTATGCTATTAAGTACTGAGCGTTCTCACTGTTCTGAAACACTTTTACCTCACAACGCTACACATATCAGTAACAGGAGTATAGATAATCATCCAGCGGGTATTGTCGCATTAGAATCATGCTTCCATCTCTACCGAGAAATTCATGGCTAAAACTATCCACGGTTTATTGCTGCAGCGGCAGTTATAAAAGTAAAATATGATGTTCTTCCTGCGTTTTTGGAAAAAGAACTTTATGATTTATTTTCTCTTCTGTTTGTCCTTTATGTTTTTCTTTTCATTTTCTGCTTTAGATTATGACCTTTATCCAAACCCTAGACCACAATGAATTCAGTATATAATGCAGCATTAAGTAGGAGACGAGCACAAAAATGCACATGTTACTGCCAAGGTTTTGGTTCACAGTACTAACCGCATTAAGTGCAAACATTTTGGCTTCCACCTCCTTCCAAGGAATATGTAAGCTGTTACTGGTCCAACCTCCAAGGAAGATCTGATATTTAATACAAAAGCGAAAGTCATTTGACTAATAGAAGAAGTTAGATAATAAAGTTGCTAACTTGAAAATAAGTTCCAGAAGTATTTAAAAGACTGTCAAAAGATGAAAAGAAAAAAGAATTTTAAACAGGGAAATAACCAAATAAGATCATTATTTAGCAGTAACTGCAAAATATGATAAGGAAATACTGGTTATGAAACAAGATATGAATAGTGGTTACATGTTTCTGTTAAAGATGAGAGGGTAAATGGATGGTGCCAGGTACCAAGGCTTCTCTTCTTCTTTTTTTTCTGGTATACTGGTTGCTAAGGGTATTTATATCTTTAATAATGAAATCTTAAAACTTTATCAAAAATAAAATTAATTACCAAACTTTTGGGCTAATGATACCTTCTGGATAAATGCTGTAGAACCTAAAAGCTGACAAACATCCACCAGAAGCTCTGTCAGGTTCATCCTGAATTGTTCAAGGCTGTCAGGCAGGTCAACCGTTACTCCATCACCATAAAAGGTATGATCATCCACCTGTTTAAATCAAGACCCATAACCCAAAATAAATAAATAAATAAATAATACAATAAAAGACTAAGAAAAAAATATAATTAGTTTGGGTTACTTTTACGCACGAGAGCAATTAACAGTAAGTACACGGAAGGTTACTAAAAGCTAGCCAAGGTAATTATTTCAAACCTAGTTTATCAAAATGATTTACAGCTTACATTAAAGATTAGTCTACCACAAGACTCAGGTGACATTGGGAGAAATACGAGAAATTTTGTGGAATTTACGTATAGCTTGTAAAATGTGGATTTCTTTTTTGTTCTCAAGTTGTAGATAAATAAAGGATTGATTTCCTAGATAAGGTATGCTATTTTCTTCATATTTACCCTAGTTTTGGTTTTGATTTCGGGAATCAAATTGTATCTCGTCTCGAAGTTTTTCGTCCATCGTGGTCAAAGTACCCAAAAAATTTTGACCATATCCGGTACGGATCCCATACCACACATACTAGTGTCGTGTAGACAAGGGTGCGGCACCTAAACTGCTATATCGGAGCAACTTAGGTTTTAAGTTGAGCAGGACTAAGACAGATTACTTGAAGTGCAAGTTCAGCGACCTGACGGGGAAGACGACATGGACGTGAGGCTTGATTCACAAGCCATTCCCAAGAGAGGAAGTTTCACGTATCTTGGGCCAGTTATCCAAGGAAATGGGGAGATTGATGAGGATGTCACACACCGTATAAGAGTGGGGTGAATGAAATGGAGATTAGCATCTGGTGTCTTGTGTGACAAAAATGTGCCACCAAGACTTGAAGGCAAGTTCTACAGAAGGGCTCAGACCCATCAATTTAGCCAGCGACCTTTCTGGCGAATTCTCATCAGAAGCAGACGACGAAGCAGATATGCTAAAATCGATCATTCCATCAAGGCCATCTCAAAAGCAATTCGAACCAGTCAGCAGCTCTGAAGCAGAAGCTTCCTCCTGTGACTCTCTCTCTCTTCCTTGGTATGAACTCTTCCAGTTCGCAACCAATTAGCTCCCCAGCAGTCATTGAAACATCACGATGGACAAAAGCAGTTATGGTCAAAGCATGCATGGCATTTGGGATACATTTTGCTGGGTTTGAACACGAAATACTTGGTATGGTGCTACGCATGGATCAAAAAAGACAGGAGATACTCAACAACTAGAAATCCCTAACCAAGGCAACTGTGAAGGGTAAGAAAAAGCAATCTCTGGAGCTGGAAAGACTAAAATGGGGAATGAACTCGGACGGATTGAAGGAAGGGGTCAAGGGCAGGTACTACAAAGCTCTCTCTGGATGAAGATCAAAATTCTCAGCTGGAATGTGCGAGGTCTCAATGAAGCAGAAAAAAGGAGTACAATAAAATCTCTAATTCACAAATGGAAGGTTGATATTGTATGTCGTCAAGAAACTAAGATTGCAGAATGGTCACATCTTCTGATTAGACAAGTATGGGGCAATAGATGGGTCGACTGGGCAGCTCTAAACTCAATTGGGAGAAAGTGGAGGAATCATTCTGATAAAAGGCAATGGTCCATAAGGGGGTTGCATCAGGGTCAATACACAATCTCATGCATGTTTGAAAGCTCACAAGATGAATTCAAGTGGTGTTTCACATGGGTCTATGGCCCCCACAACAACATTGAAAGGGAGATCTTCTGGCATGAACTAGCAGCTATTAGAGGCATTTGGGAGGACCAATGGGTCATCGGCGGGGACTTTAATGTTTGTAGATATGAAAGCGAAAGATTCAATTGCATCAGAAGGTCTAGGGCAATGGAATCTTTCTCAGATATCATTCAGGACCAAGGCCTCATTGATTTGCCCCTTCAGCGAGCTAATTTCACCAGTGTTTAGAAAAGCGATCGCTTCGTCGCTTAAAGCGCGAAGCGACGCGACCCTCTATCGCTTTTTGCAGGCTGAAGCGATGCGAACTAGAGAAGCGATCGCTTCCATGGCAGAAGCGCAGAAGCGACGAAGCGACCAAAGCAATCGATTCTTCAGTAGAAGCGCAGAAGGGTCCTTTTTTTAAAAAAACTTTGGGTCTGTTTTTTTATTATAAAAAACATACCCTAAATTGACAAAAAGAGTCAAAATATGTACGCTTCTCACTTTCTCTTCTTCACTGTTAGAGAAAAACAGAGCTAGGGTTGTGCTCGACTCTTCTTCTTCCTTCAGTTCCTCTGCTTCAGTTCGAAAACAGAGCTAGGGTTGCGCAGCTTCTACAGGTAATTTCTTCTTTGCTTTGTGCTTTCTTTCTTCTTCTTCTTCAGTTCTTCTTCTCGTTTTCTCTTTCTTTCTTTTTCTTCAGAGATCAGTTTTTCTTTTTGTTCTTTCTTTCTCGGTTTCTCAGTCGGTCAGCGTCAGTCCAGTCCTTTTTTTGTTTTTTCTTTCTTCTTATATTTTCAGTTTATGTAATATTTTCATAATGTATATTTCAGTTTTTATAATTAATTATTATATATATATTATATGTATTTTCAATTTATTGATTATGTTTTTTCTTATATCGTAATAGGGATATTAAAATGTCTCAAAGTTCGAAAGAGAAAGACCCGGCTTGGAGATATGGCGAGAGAGTTAATGAGAAGAATANTTTTCAATTTATTGATCATGTTTTTTCTTATATCTTAATTTGGTGGTACTTTTAAGTATTTATTTTATATTGTGTCTTTGCAAGGTTTATATTATGTTTTTAAGAATTGCGCTTCACTCTAATAAAGTGTGCGCTTCGCTTTTGAAGCGAGGCGAGGCCTTGTCGCTTTTTTGTGCTTCGCGCTCTTAAAAACACTGAATTTCACATGGTTCAGAGGGGAGGATTCATTTCAAACATCCAGAATCGATAGGTTTTTAATCTCTCGAGAATGGAATGACAATTTCAAAGCAATCAAACAGCTGGCCCTACCAAGAATTGAATCAGATCATAGACCTCTCCTTCTGGAATGTGGTGATTGGCAAGCAAACTCGTCCTACTTCAAATTTGAAAACATGTGGTTCCAAGTTGAAGGTTTCATGAACAAAATTGAAAAATGGTGGAACAGCTACACTATTAGGGGAAGTCATGACTTCATACTGGTGCAAAAATTGAGAAGGCTAAAGAAAGACATTGCAGAATGGAACAAAACTACCTTTGGTCAATTGGAAGTTCAAAGAAACAAGCTTCTAGAGGAGCTATCTATGCTGGAAAATGCTTCAGAACACAAAATCCTAACTCAGAGTGAAAAGGAACAGTCAATGCTCATAAAACTTGATCTCAAAAAGCTGGCAAAGGCGGAAGAAGTGTCATGGAGACAGAAATCAAGATGTCTGTGGCCCAAAGAAGGAGACAGGAACACAAATGTTTTTCAAAAAATGGCCAACTCTCACAGGAGAAACAATTGTATTGACAAGTTACTGATTGGAGCAGATTTAATTGAAGATAGTGATGAAATCAAAGATGAAATCCTTCGATTCTACCAAGAATTGTACACTGAGTCTGAACCATGGAGGCCCTCTGTGACCTTTGAAGGTCCGGCCAGCTTATCACAAGCTGAAAAAGCTTGGCTAGAAAGACTTTTTGAGGAGGAAGAAGTACGGACAACAATCAATTCTTGCGCACCTGACAAAAGCCCAGGACCAGATGGTTTCACCATGGCCTTCTATGGGCCTTCATCAAAACTGAAATTATGGGAGCTCTCTCACATTTCCATCAACAATGCTTCGTGGTCAGGTCATGCAATGCCTCTTTCATTGCTCTCATCCCCAAAAAGAAAGGTGCTATAGAACTAAAGGATTTCAGACCCATCATCCTCATTGGAAGCTTGTACAAAATTGTTGCCAAAACTCTAGCTGAGAGATTAAAGACAGTAATTTGGAAACTGGTATTCGGAGAGCAAAGTGCATTCTTGAAGAACAGACAGATCACAAATGCCTCTCTAATAGCTAATGAAATGCTGGATGAGAGACTGAAAAGAGGGATCCCCGGTATTCTTTGCAAGCTAGATGTTGAGAAGGCTTTTGACAAAGTTAAAAGGTCGTATCTGCTCTCAATGTTGAAAGCTATGGGGTTTGGGGACAGATGGATAAAATTTAGTCCCACCACAGTCAAGTACTCAGTTCTAGTAAATAGAACTCCAGTGGGATTCTTTTCTCCTCAAAAAGGAATAAGACAAGGTGACCCTATGTCAACCTTCTTATTCATCCTAGCCATGGAAGGTCGGAGTAAAATGCTAGACAAGGCAAAACAAAAGCAATGGATTGAAGGGTTCAGGGTGGGGAATAATGCAAAAACATCAGTCACAATCGCTCACTTGCTCTATGCAGACGACACCTTAATCTTTTGTGGGGCAGAGAGATCTCAGGTGCTACTCCTTAACCTGACACTACTTCTATTTGAAGCTATCTCGGGGCTGCACATCAATATGTTGAAAAGCATGATCTACCCAGTGAATGAAGTTCAAACTTTGGAGGAGTTGGCAAACTTGTTGGGCTAGTGTATAGGTTCACTCCCAACAACCTACTTAGGCCTCCCTCTAGGAGCTAAGTATAAGGCAACAGAGATATGGAATGGAGTAATTGAGAGAGTCGAGAAAAAACTGGCGACATCGAAAATGCAGTACCTCTCCATGGGAGGTAGACTGAATCTAATCAGCAGTGTTTTAGACAGGATCCCCACCTACATTATGTCCCTCTTCCCCATGCCAAGCAAGGTGCAGAAGAAGTTAGACAAAATTAGGAGATCATTTCTATGGGAAGGAAACAGTGAAGGGCACAAATTCCATCTAGTAAAGTGGCCAAAAGTGATCATGCCAAAAAATCAAGGTGGTCTGGGAATCAGAGATTTGGCCAAGCATAACAAGAGCCTGCTCATGAAGTGGTGATGGAGATATGCCCAAGAATCTACCAGCATCTGGAAAAAGGTTGTTAATGCAAAATATGAGGTGGAAAACAGGTGGTGCACCAAGAAAAGCAGAGCACCTCATGGAGTTGGCCCGTGGAAGCATATCAACAACCTACAAGATGCTTTCTTTCAAGATGTGTCCTATCAGGTCGGGAATGGCATCAACAAATTCTGGAAGGATAAATGGCTCAACAATCAAACTCTAAGAGACACCCATCCAGACCTCTATCAGATTGCTTCAGACACCAACTCTTCCATAGCCCAAAATATAGCAGGGAACACCTGGGACCTTCACTTCAGAAGAAATTTACAGGATTGAGAGCTCAACCAGCTATTTGATCTATACAGATCTCTTGAAGAAGCCACAAGAAATCCTCAAGCCTCATATAGCTTAAGGTGGGGCAACACTGGAAAGGGTAACTACCCGGTGAAGGCTGGATACAACGCACTAAGTGCATCAAACAACATGATTGAGATTTGGCCATGGAAGTTAATATGGAAAACAAAGTTGCCCAGAAGAGTTAAGTGTTTCTCATGGACAGCCCTATATGATGCTATTCTGACCTAGGAAAACCTTAGTAGAAGGAATTTTCAGCTGGCTAACAGATGCTACATGTGCAAGCTCAACTCTGAGTCGATCAACCACCTACTCTTACATTGCTCAGTAGCATCATACCTTTGGAACATGTTCTTAGCACGTTTTGGGGTCAGCTGGGCAATGCCACAAAACACGAGGGATGCAGTACTTAGCTGGAGTCAAAAGGAAGTTGATAAATCCATCAAAAAGATCAGGCAAATGATCCCTTCCTGTATTTTTTGGTGCCTATGGACAGAGAGGAATCGTAGATGTTTTGATGGCATTTCAACTTCCAACGGCCTTCTGAAGTCCAAATGTCTAATGAGTCTCTTTAGTTGGAGTAACCTCCCCCTGTAAATGATATTATCCCCCTCCTAGACTTCATTAGCTCTCTCTCTCTTTGGTTTAGTAACCACTGATTTTTGCTCTTGGTTAACTAAAGGCTAGAATAGTTCTTTTGTCCTATTGAGTTAACCAAGTCTCTCTCTTGTAACTTTGCATCTTCTTGATGCCTTTAATACAATACATTACTTTATCAAAAAAAAAAAAAGACCAAACCGACCGAATTGAATCAAAAATTGATCGAACCGAACTAGCAAAAACCGAAGAAACCGAACTAATTTTGGTTCGGTTGTTGGTGCACCAAATAGAAAAGCGAAAACCGAACAAACCGAACCGAACTTCATGAAAACCGAACCGAACCAGTCGACACCTACCCCTAGAGGAGATGGAACAAATTGTGCATTTCTGCTACTACGTTCTCTATTCTGGTGAATGGGAGTCCATGTAGTTTCTTTGGGAGTTCGAGGGGGAGTGAGACAAGAAGATCTATTATCTCCCATGTTATTTATATTAATGATGGAAGCGGAGCAAAATGATGGATATGGCGGTCTCTTGAAGTCTTTTGAGGGGTTTCTTAGCTTCATTTAGAGGGCATAGCAACATGATGGTCACTCATGAGTCATGACTCACCTTTTATTTGCAAACGACATTCTGGTTTTTTGTAATGCAGAAGTTCCCCAAATACCATATTTAAGGCAGATTCTTATCTGGTTCCACGTTGTCTCGAGACTCAAGATTAACCCTAGTAAGTGTGAGATCAGTCTTGTAGGAGCAGTCACAGTATTGAAAAGATTGCACAGGTGATGACCTGCAAGGTGGGTACTTTACCTATTACCTATGTTAGATAGTTAATATAATGGTAAATAAAGTATAGTCGCACATGAAATAGGAATAGTGTATATATTGTGTAGTGTTATAAATACGGGTCAATTAGTGTATGTATTGTGTATTGTTATAAATATGGGTCCTTGTATTATAGTTAAACGCATCAATAATAGATTTTTACCGTGATATTTCTCACATGGTATCAGAGCGGCAGTGAGAAACATCTGGGATAGAAAAAAAAACAGTCATTGTGCGTCTTTCCAGTGACTCCTTAGATCGGATCTGCGTAAACACACTTTCGATGAGTGTTGTGCAAAAACCAACAGCACCATTAGGTTCAGAAAGCACCGACGACCAAACCCCAGTCAACCTTTCCGGCAGCAGGCCCCTCACGCGCCGGCAAAATCTAGGGTTCCGGCGAGCGCGTGAGTTCACGCGCCTGCGAGTGCAACCTTTTCTTAGAAGCCAAGCTACGGGTTCGGCCGAACTAGTAGCTTTTGCTCAAACAGGGTATTTGTGTTTAAAAATCTATTAAATATATACAAATATTAAATTCAGAACTCAGTCATTAGCACTTGAAGCCATTGCTCTAAAATGCAGAACCCATAAGGTTGAAATTTTAGCTCCGCCTCTGTCAGAAGAGATATTGTTGTTACTCACCTGATCTTCGTATGTACCTTATGTCAGCTAATGTCACATTTTAAGAGTTTAGAGCTTACTTTACCTCTTCTGACCACCTTGGTATATCTGAGGTCCTACCTATACCGACTTTTGAGGAGTTTACTATAGCTCCTCCTACACCCTCAGCCACAGAAGTCTTACCGATACCAACCGTTGAGGAGTTTAGTGTTGTTCCTTCTAGATTCCTAACCACTCTTGACTTATCACTGTCGGCCACGCCTAGTTGATTCACGCCATACACATGACTCTACTCCTACTATGAACTTGTCTCCTCCTAGTCCACTGATTGCACTTTGGAAAGGTATACAGACCACAATTAATCCTAATCCCTATTATGTCGGGTTTAACTTGTCATTGTCTGTCATCACCTATTATACTTTTGTATCTTCTTTGTCCTCTATTTTCATCCCTAAGTCTACAAGTGAAGCAATGTCTAGGATGGCAATAGGCTATGATTGACAACACATTTGTTTTACATACGAGTGGTACTTGGGAGCTTGTTCCTCTTCATTCAAGTAAATCTATTGTTGGTTGTCATTGGGTTTATGCCGTCAAAGTTGGTCCGGATCGCCAAGTTGATCGACTTAAGGCTCGTCTTGTTGCCAAAGGATATACTCAAATATTTTGGCTCGATTACTATGATACTTTAGCATCAGTTCGCCTTTTATATCCATGGCTTTTATTCGCCATTGGCGTCTCTATCAGTTGGACATTAAGAATGTTTTTTCACGGCGACCTTAAGGATGAAGTTTATATGGAGCAACTACCTGGTTTTGTTGCTCATAGAGAGTCTAGTGGCCTTGTATGTCGCTTGCGCCGGTTACTTTATGGTCTAAAGCAGTCTCCTCGAGCCTGGTTTGGTAAGTTCAGCACAGTTATCCAAGAGTTCGGCATGACTCGTAGTGAAGCTTATCAATTTGTGTTTTATCGACACTCTGCTTCAAATCTCTGTATTTATCGGGTGGTTTATATTAACGATATTGTTATTATCGGCAATGATCACGATAGTGTTACTAAGTTGAAGCAACATCCCTTTCAGCACTTTAAAACTAAGGATCTGGGCAGATTAAAGTATTTTCAAGTATTGTGAACTCAAACGGAAATACGCCTTATACATTTTTTAGGAGAAAGAACAATGTGAACTCAAACGGAAATACGCCTTGTACGTTTTTTAGGAGAAAGAACGACACACTATAGTGTTTTTGACACACCGATGGATTCGAATTCTACACTTTTGCTCGGACAGGAAGAGTCGCTTAGCGATCCTGCATGATACAAGCGGCAACAACAACGACATACCAGTATTATCCCACACCGTGGTGTGGATATGGGAGGGTAGTGTGTACGCAGACCTTACCCCTACCTTGTGAGGATAGAGAGGTTGTTTCCAATAGACCCTCGGCTCAGGAAAGTATAAGCACCACATTAATGAAAATATAGACAAGAAGGAACGGCACCAAAAAGTTCTGTAAAACAACAAGATAGTAAGGTGATCAATAATGAAAGATATAGGTGGCTGGTTAGTAAATTAAATTACCTCATAGTGACTAGACCTAACATTTCCTTTCCTATGTGTTGTAAGTCAGTTTATGGATTCTCCCTATGATAGTCATTGGAACGCAATTGCCCGCATTTTTCGGACAATTGAGCAGATTGTTGGATACTCAGATGTTGATTGGGTATGATGACCTTCTGATAGACGTTCTACGCCAGGATAGTGATTCAGTAAGAGGTAATTTGCTGCCTTGGAAGAGCGAGAAACAGATGTGGTTGCTCGGTCTAGTGCAGAAGCAGAATATCGAACAATGGCTATTGGCAACATGTGAGCTAGTTTGGATCAAATAGTTGCTCAAGGAGTTGAAATTTAGTGAAATAAACCATATGGAACTTGTGTGTGATAATCAGCTACCCTTAATATTGCATTAAATCTGGTGTTCCGCGAGAGGACTAAACACATTCAAATTGACTACCACTTCATCAGGAAAAATAAACTCTCACGAGATATTGCTATAAAGTTTGTGAAGTTGAATGACCAGCTTGTAGATATTTTCACCAAGTCTTGGTCCCTCACTGGTCCTCGTATTAGTTACATATATAACAAGCTCGGTACATATGAATATGAATTGTATGCACTGGCTTGAGGGAGTGTTAGGTAGTTAACATAATTGTAAATAAGTATAGTCCCACATAGAATAGGATTAATATATGTATTGTGTACTGTTATAAATAGAAGTCAATTAGTGTATGTATTGTGTATTGTTATAAATAGGGATCCTTGAATTATTGTTAAACACATCAATAATATATTTTTGTCGTGATATTTCTCACAACCAATTTTGGTCTACCATTGGCAGCTTTAGAAAAAGAATATTGTGGAATCTAGTGATTGAGAGAGCAGAGAAACAGTTAGCAAGATCGCAAAAGAGGTGCTTGTCGAAAGAAGGAAGGAAGTTTTAATAAAAAGCACTTTGTCAAGCATCCCTACATTTTCTTTTTTTATGAAGTAAGGTGTTTCATTAAAAAAGCATCAAGGAGATGCATAGTTACATAGTTACAGGGGCCTAGTTTTTTTTTTATAAGGTAAATTGTATTAATCAAAAGGGAGAGAACTCCCGTATACAAGAAGTATACCAAAAAGTAGATAATTTACATCAGAACATGATTCTCTACAAAAGACGTCCAATCTTCTATACAAATGGGGGCCACATGAGTGCACCAAAAAGCGATCAAAGATAAAAGACTATTCTTAAGATGTGAAAAAGTAGACTCAGTCCCCTCAAAAGCTCTCCTATTTCTCTCCCCCCAAACTATCCACATAGAGCTAACGGGGCATACTTCCACGCCTTTTGCTTTCTTCTTCTATGGATACCGGCCCAGCTATATGACATTTCCTTTACAGTGCTTGGCATCACCCATTGAACACCAAAAAGGTTCAGAATTGCCCTCCACAAAGCCGAGGACACAGGACAATGCAACAAAAGATGATCAACTTCTTCCCCTGAGCTTTTACACATGTAGCACCTACCAACAAGTGTTATTCCTCTCTTTCGCAGATTCTCAGCAGTCAAAATCACCCCCTTGCCGCTAGCCATGCAAAAAAGCACACCTTCGTACGTGCCTTAGGAATCCAGATCGAGGAGTATGGAAAAGAGGCCTCCTCTCGGACCAACATACTCTGGTAAAAGGACTTTACGGTGAACAAACCGTCGCCACGCAAACCTCATCTCCAAGAGTCACAGGATGGTTGGGGCCTGTCTTGCCCATATAGCAGTGTCAATAAATCTTGAAGCTCCGCAATCTCCCAATCTTGCATGTTCCTTCTAAATGAGAGGTCCCATACTACCCCCTTCATGCTCCTTACGAATCTGTTGGACCAACAATTCCTTCTTATTTGAAATTCTAAAAACGTGGGGGAAGGAGACCCTCAGAGGATCCTCTCCACACCACTTATGATTCCAAAAGATGATTCTCCTTCAATCTCCCACCCTGTAAGTGATGGTGCCACAGAAGGATTCCCAATTCTTCATAATGCTCCTCCACATGCCACACCCGAAAGGTGATGTGATTGCCTTGGTCTTCCAACCCCCTCCCGTGGAATCGTACTTTTCTACTATGACCTCCCTCCATAGAGCATGCTCTTCAACCCCGAATCTCCACAACCACTTTCCCAACAAAGCTCTGTTGAATACTTTAAGATCTTTTACTCCAAAGTCCACCCCACTTCTTTGGGGAAGTGATTGTTTGCCAATTCACTAGATGAAACTCTCTAGTTCCGTCCGCCGCATCCCAAAGAAAGTTCCTTTGAAGCCGCTCCAGTTTTTCTGTGATGCTCACAGGAGCTTGCAAAAGGGACAAGTAATAGGTGGGCATACTCAATAAAGTGCTTTTAATGAGCACTTCCTTGCCGCCTTTTGACAAGTACCGTTTCTGCCAGCCTGTTAATCTTTTTTCAACCCTTTCGATCACTCAACTCAAAACCGTAGTATCCTTATGCGAAGCGCCCAATGGGAGGCCCATGTAAGTAGTGGGAAGGGAGCCCACCTTACATCTGAGAACATGAGACAAAGCATCAATGTTAGCAACCTCACCCACCGGAAAAATCTCACACTTGTCGAGGTTGATTTTGAGCCATGATACTATCTGAAACCACTGCAGGACCTGCTTCAGGCAGGTCAGCTGATCCATATCGGCATCACAGAAAATCAAGGTGTCATCTGCAAAAGGCAAATTAGAGACTCTTCGGGCACCGGGCACCCCGATCGGAGCTGAGAATCCTCTTAAGAAGCCTCCGCCCGACGCACGATCCAATCATTTTACTCGGAGCATCCATCATTAAGATGAATAGCATGGGGGATAGGGGGTCACCTAGCCTGAGACCCTTGGAGCTGCCAAAGAAACCACACGGGCTACCATTAACCAGGACAGAGAATCTGACGGAGGAAATGCAGAACTTGATCCATCCCCTCCATCTTGCCCCAAACCCCATCCGCATCATAATGAAATCCAGAAACCCCAATTGACATGGTCGAAAGCTTTCTCAAGGTCCAACTTGCATAGTAAGCCGAGTTCTCTATTTTTCCTTCTGGAATCTACAAGTTCATTTGCCACCAAAGCAGCATCCAGGATCTGCCTACCTTCCACAAACGCATTCTAGGAGGACGAAACACGAAACAGATACGTCAAGGACCTTCTTGAGTCTGTTGGAGAGCACTTTAGAAATAATCTTATAAATGCTCCCCACAAGACTAATAAGCGTGTAGTCTCTGATACAAGATGCACCTTCTTTCTTAGGCACAATAGTAATAAAAGAAGCATTGATACTTCTCTCAAAAACACCATTCACATGGAAGTATTCAATGGCTTCCATCAACTCCCCCTTGATGGTATCCCAACATAGCTGGAAGAAGGGCAAGGAGAAACCATCAGGCCCGGGGGCCTTATCACCAGCGCAACTCCACACAGCCTCGTGCACCTCCTCCACCTCAAAAGCCCTTTCTAGCCACTCACTGTCTCACTCCCCTATGTGGTTGAACTCTATTCCCCCCAAGGTCGGCCTCCAGCTAACTTCCTCTTTGTATAAGTTCTCATAAAACCCCAAAATCGCCCCTTTTATCTCCTCCTCTCCCTCAACTCTCACCCCATCCACAACTAAGGACTCTATGAAGTTCCTCCTTCGATTTGCAACCGCCACCCTATGGAAAAACTTGGTATTTGAATCCCCCTCATTTAACCATAGCGCCCTCGATTTTCGCCGCCAACTAGTCTCCTGAGTTATTGCTAGCTCGACTATTTCCCTCTTAACCTCCCCCAATCTCGCTTTCTTAGCTTCATCTAACTCCCTCACCCTTCCCCTCTCTCTAGTTCCCCCAATTCATGCATAAGCTCCCTCATTTTAACCTCTACCCTCCCAAAAACCACTTTATTCCACCTGATAATATCTCCCTTGAGCAATTGAAGTTTCTTCGAAAGACGGAATGAAGGTAGCTTATCCACCATTCTTTCACCTTGTCACCAAATCCTGACACCTTTAACCACATGTTCTCGAAATGGAAGGGAGCACGCACCCCCCTTCCTCTGCATCCATCCAGCAAGATAGGCAAATGATCTGAAGTCAGTCTAGGTAAAGGAATCTGCAGCACATTCGGCACCAGCTCATCCCAGAAGGGCGATATCAAAAATCTATCAAGTCTGGATCTTGAGTTGGAATCCTCCGCCCTGGCTCAAGTAAACATTTCCCCTGACAGAGGAAGATCAATGAGAGAGTGATCATGGATGAAATCAGAAAACTCTTCCATGGCTCTCGAGATCAGTCTACACCCCAATCTCTCCTCCGGGAATCTAATAGTGTTAAAGTCTCCCCCTAAAACCCATGGAATATCCCATTCCCCCATTAATATTGGTCAGTTCCTCCCAGAATAACACCTTGGACCCTTCTCCTACCGGTCCGTACACTCCACAGGGGGCCTAGTTACAAAGGCAAAAGCAAAAACAGAGAAGCTAGGCCCTATACGAAGTGTCAATCTAGGACCAGAGTACTAACAAAGTCCAAAAAATGATCAGTACTAATTACAGGGGACAATTTTGTCCAGCAAAAAAATTCAAATAGGCATTTTGCCTTAAGAGAGAGATTTGAAGTTGAGATGCTATCAAAACATCTTCAATTCCTCTCTGTCCATAAACACCAAAAAATAGGTGCCGGAATCATCAACCAGATTTTCTTGATGGCCCTATCAACTTTCCACCGACTCCAACTAAAGTGTGCTTGTCTCATATTTTGAGGCATAACCCAGCTCAGACCGAAAATACTGTAGAACATATTCCAAATATCAGTGGCAACTGGGCAGTGCAAGAACAAATGACTGACAGTTTCCTGCTTCCTCCTACAAAGGTAGCATCTGTTGACCAGCTGGAATCCTCTCCTGTTAAGGTTGTCTTGTGTTAAACAAGCTTCATATAATGCAATCCAATTGAAGCATATAACCTTAATAGGTAATTTGGTCCTCCATATCAATTTCCATGGCCAGGCATCAAGCACCTGATTCTAAGTACAGTTTTGCTTGTAACACTCTTTGACTGTGAAGATACCCTTGCTACCCCAACACATAGTGTCTGAAATATCTTCATCAGTGTTGTAGCTTTCCACTCCTGCTAGCATTTCCATCAAACTTTCCATTTCCTAATCTTGGACAGACCTTCTCAGATGCACATCCCAGTTGTTGTTGCACCTGTTCTGAGCAATCGAGGAGTTCTTGTCCATTGCAATTTGGAAAATGTTAGGATAGTCATCCATGAGGGATGTGTTATTCAGCCAAATGTCTTTCCAAAATCTGATGTGCTCTCCATTACCCGGTTTGAAGTGGATCTTCTGGAAAAATTCATTTTTCAATTGGCTAATAAACTTCCATGGACCAACACCATAAGGGGCATTTGCAATTTTAGTGCTCCAATTGTCCCTTTTTCCCATGTTTTGCAACAATCACCTTCTTCCATAGACTTGGCTCACCTGTACCATACCTCCATAGCCACTTCATTAGCATACTTTTGTTGTGGATTGCTAAATCTTTGATCCCCAGTCCTCCATTGCCTTTCGGCTGTATGACTTTATCCCATTTTATCAAGTGGAATTTGTGAGAGTTGTTATTCCCTTCCCAAAGGAAATCTCTTCTGATTTTATCCAATTGCTTTAACACCTTTTTAGGGATAGGGAACAAAGACATATAATAGGTAGGTATGCTATCAAGTACACTGCAAGTAATGTAATCATCCCTGAAGCTGTCTTCAACATAGGCTAGGGAGACATAGCCGATAAAATCCTCCACTTTATGGGGTAGCAGTTCTCAAACAGATATAGGCCAACCTATACTCACCAGACAAAGTCATATGTTGACACGGCTAAGATTGCTCAGTGGTCGGAGTTAACAAAGTCTACACAACAAGGGAGGTGGACAATGCTACTACAGTTGACTCGGGTGGTGAGAGTCATCATTTTCTTGCTAGATGCCTAGTTGGTACCTTCAATGATCGGTTCAATTACAGTCCAAATCAAGAAGTTATCCAGAAATGGTTTGTGAATAGATGGAGGATCTGTGCTGGTATGAGAGTGACTCCGATGTCTCATAATCAGTTCCTCTTCAAACTTCCTTCAAGGCAAGAAGCTGTGAGAGTCCATGCAGGGGATTGGTTCTGGAACGGACGTCGTCTCTCTTTACAGTGGTGGTCGGCGATGGCCGGTACTCAATTTGCTTGCCAGAAATCTGACCAGAAATGGATTAAAGCTTTTGGAATCCTCGTCCACACATGGAAACTTGATACATTCAGAACCATTGGAGATCTTTGCGGTGGCTACATAGGTATTGATGAGGACACGAAGCATCGGAGCCACTATCTTTGGGCAAGAATTTGTGTTAGCAACAGTAGTGGTAAATGCCAGATAAGATAGAGCTCGAAGCGGACTGTTGGAGATATGAAATCTCAATTTTGAAGGATGTGGTTGTCAGTTCGAAAGGCCGGAGAAGAAAGGTTGGGAATTTCATCAATCAAAGCAGCGGTGAATTTGGGGAATGGTGTCGAAAGTCGGGTCAAATCGCAGCACATGGAAGGCCACTTTAATTCAAAAGAGGCAGTAGATAGTCAGCTGGAGATAGGGCACTTTAATTCAAAAGTATTAGGGATAGGAAACAAAGACATCACTTTTGCATGCTCCTAGTAATGTGACGGAAAGATTGGAAAGACTTCAGCGTAACTTTTTGTAGGATACAATAGAGGGTATAAAAAAGTTCCTTGGAAAGTTGTCGCATCTTTGAAAAAGGGGGGACTTGGAGTGAGATCTTTTTTCAATAGAACTCTGCTAGGGAAGTGGATTTGAAGATCTAGGAAGGAGAAGAATGCCCTTTGGATGGGGGTGGTTGCTGAAAAAATATGGTACTATGAAGGGGGATGGCGGACTAGGAACATCATAGTCCATTAGTGTGAAGATTATTGAGGGGTATTACGAAGGGGTGGAAAGATTTTACAGGAAATTTGCGGTGGGGCATGAAGCAAAGTTAGTTTTGGGAGCACAAGTGGTGTGGAGAGGATGACTTGAGGGTAGATTTCCCCTGACATATATAGAGATTCGGGCCAAAAAGAGCTGATAGTCCAACAAATTCATATGGTTCATGAGGTGGAAGTTCACTAGATTTGAGATTTAGGAGGAACTACAGGACTAGGAGATGGGCGAATATCATAACTTGGTTGAGCTTTTGTACAGGAAGAACATACTGCAAGCTGTCTACGTTTGATGGAAATGGCATGATTGAGGGACAGCTTGTTCAATATCAATTCTTATACAAGAGGTTATTAGGGAGAGGGGAATCTACATTTCCATTCCATTCTATTTGGTTACTAGAGCACCTAGGAAGGTTTGCTTCTTTGTGTTGTTGGCAACGAAGGGAGTAATTTTGACAACAGAAAATCTAAGAAAGAGGAGGATCACCCATGTTAGTTGGTGCTTCATGTGTAAAGGCTCGGGCGAAGATGTCGATCATCTCCTTCTTTGTGTGGTTGGCAACGCAAGGAGTGATTTTGACAGCAGAAAATCTAAGGAAGAGGAGGATCACCCATGTTGATTGGTGCTTCATGTGTAAAGGCTCAGGCGAAGATGTTGATCATCTCCTTCTACATTGTAAAGTGGCTACAAGATTGTGGCCAGCGGTTCTTAATTGGTTCGGTTTTCAATGGGTGATGCCAGGCACAAAAGGAGGCATTGCATAGTTGGACCTTCATGAGGAGAAAGAGAAGTCTAAGGGCTTGGAATGGTGCTCCTTTAGCTATTATGTGGTTTATGTGGAAAGAGAGAAATAGGAGAGCTTGAAAGAATAGACCAAAACTTTGTAAACTGACAAAATAGTTTTCTCTCTAGTTTCCTTGTGGTGTATCTTTGAGGTAAACTATTTTTATAGAGGATTTGGTTTCCTTTGTTGAGAAACATATTCGGTGTAGGTTCTCTTCTCTTCTTTTTGGTATACTGCTCAAGAAAAAAAAGGTCAAGGGGGAGATAAAAGTACATGCAAGGGCTATCAGGTTATTCCATCACCCAACATAGGTTATTAGTCTTAGATGTAAAGCTTAAGAGTAAGAGTGAGAAATGAAACGACTTGCAAACAACTGTGATACCTCAGCCAAGGGCATATTTTCCCTCCAATTTCCAGATGGTCACAATGAAAGTAGCACCTAAATGAAAGATGAAACCAGGGAAAAGGAATAATTTGGACAATATCCCCATATGTGATACCTAGGAAACCTTGTTGAGTGATAAGTCTATAAGCACAATATTCTTTCAATTATCACAGATACACTCCCCGTGAAGAATAGAAGTTACCATATAATATTATTGTAAAATCCAACAAATCCACATGCTAGTTAATGGAAAGAGTGGTCAATAGAGCAATTTGTGGGATGGAAATAAATATAAGCAGAATAAAGAAACAATATGCACTACAAATGCATGCAAATAGAAGCTAACCTGAGAACGCAACAGAAGGGCATCCAACAACGCCGAGAAAACAGGAAAAAATAAGACCTTGACGCTCTTAACATTTTCTCCACTATCTACATCCAGGCCCAGGATGAAGCTGGCAAGACTGCACCTGCAAAGCGAGAGTGTTCTTGGATAGGGGAACCATTTGAACTACACATTTCATTTCAGCAATCTGCTCTGGACCCTGTCAATAGCTAAGTAACAGGCCCCAGTTTGTACAAAAGTAACTTTATCAGGAAAAGGTAAAAGCACCAGAACTGCAAAGTCGAGTCTGCAATCTCCCAATCTTCACTTGGAAATGAAACACAACTGCCATCATACAGGACATATAAGATACCGAGATGTATTAGAACTGCATTTTTTAAATAAGTAAAAGATGTTATATTAGTGTTTTATTGATGTTTTATTAGATGGGCCATGAAGGTCCCAAAAATTATGTACATCAAAATAGAACTTCCCTATCCCCCATGACTGAAGGGATTCTAAGAAATTTACAAAAACATCAAGATCATCTTGTAGCTTCATATTATCACCAGGTATTATATGTGAAAACTAGACCTAAGACAAACATATGTTGTGTATTTGTCTTCAAAGCATCTCTTGCTTCTTTCTGTCCAAATTATCTAAAAAATGCAAATGGGAATCGTGTTCCAGATCTGCCGGAGGTGCTTCCTGACATTCTGTCCTTCCATGCCAACACAGCTTCTTTAATAAATTGAGACATCACTCACTGAATCCCAAAATATTAATAGATTAAGACACTATACCTACAATCTGTATGTACAACAAAGGAGAATATGATTAGTAGATTCAATCTCGGTGTGCACATGTAGCACCTAGTACAGACAATGCACCCTTTTTCTTGTATGCCTTGAGTTGAACATGCTTCTGACATTGCTAACCAGCCAAAACAGGCTGCTCTTAGGGAAGCTTTCAGCTTCCAAGTCAACCTCCATGGCCATTGTAATCCTGCTGGTTTGCATAAAATTTTAACAAGACTTCACGGTAAACTTTCCTTTGCTATCAGCTTCCCAAAATAATATGTCCTGCTCTTTTGCTAATAAATGGAAGCTGTCAAGTTGCAAAAAAGACTGAGCCAGACTTTCAATTTCCCAGTCGAAACAATTTCTTCTGAACACTAAATTCCATCCATCTCCAAGTGTATCTGCCACTACGGCTTGTAGTTTCGAAACTAAGCTGTACAGATCTGGGAAGGAAATCATTATGGGGATTCCTCCAGCCAAGGATCCTCCCACACTTATTTCTTCCTCCCATCACCAGCTGATATCACTGTTAATTATTTAAATTCTCCCCATAAGTTTCTTATTTGTTTCCGTAGTGCAAACCCAGAGGAACATATCACTTGTTTGGTACACCAACAGTTTACCGTTCCATATTTTGTAGCGAAAACTTTTTCGTAAAACATCTTGATCACTGCTAAACCTCCACAACCATTTAAAAGTTTTGTGATTTAAAAGCCCTATTTCACCACATTGTTTAGGAGTGGTGACTGTGGACCACTTCACTCGATCAAATTTATGGCTCCTTAGCTTGTCAAGCTGATTTGCAATTTTTTAGGTCAATACCTGTAGAGACAAGTAATATGTCGGTATCCCGTCTAAGACATAAATTATTAGTGTAAGTCTTATCCATCACACCTTTCAAGATTACTCGTTGTCTATGTTGAGGCCCCGGTGGTAAACCAAGGTAAGTAGCAGGAAAATGTTACATTTACATACTAGTATTGCAGCCAGGGATTGAATGTTGTTCACTATGTTCACTGGAAATAGGCAGCTCTTGGACAGATATACGGGAAGTAGCAAGAGTATCAAGGTATCATTTGCGTACAGCAAATGTGAAAGCTCCAGCTGATTATTACCCCCAATTCCCACTCTAAACTCTTTGATCCAGCCTGGTCTGCCTGTGATTTTTAGCATCTTGCTCAAAGCTCCCAATACTTAACAAGAGATGAGATCCCCTTGCCTTGTGCCTCTTTTTGATGGGAAGTAGCCCACTGGTCTGCCATTAATGAGGATAGAGAACATCACAGAGGCAATGCAATCTTTCATCCAATTTACCCATTTGTCACAAAATCCCATGTGTACCAACAATTTCAACAGAAAAGACCTGTTTATGTGGTCATATAGCCTGTTTGGCCAAGCTGGAGAAATAAGCTTATGTTGAGAAAGTGTTTTTTCCAAAAGTGCTTTTGAAAAAAGTACTTTTGGAGAGAAGCAGTTTGTGTTTGGCTAATCACTCGGAAAAGCACTTTTGAGCAACAATTTATGTTTGGCCAAGCTTTTCAGAAAGTGCTTTTAAGTATCAAATTACGAATAAGGACATGAATAAATTTACTTAATAGTTAATATTATAAGTAAATAAACAATCTCAAAAATTTGTTATTACAGGCAATAATTAAATCATTTCATATTATTTCATTAAAATATGAAAATAAAATTTAAAAGTACTTAATTCTTTTAATATAAGTTAAATATATTGAAAATCATTCAACAAATATAAAAAGCATTCACCCCTAAAGTCACTATATATTAGAAAGCTATCCTAAAAATAATAAGAAATATTTATACATTAATATCTCAAGTATTAGGTTTAACGGTTATGTTGGTATATACTATATTTTGTTAAAGGTATTCTTGGTAAGAAGAAAAGTCAAAACTGCTTCTGCTTCTGGGAAGAAGCTACTTTTTTCTGCTTCTCAAAAATTGCTTCTGCTTCTTCCCAAAAGCACTTTTTTTACCCCAAAAAGCTTGGCCAAACACCTCAAGTTGGGGGGAAAAAAAGTGTTTTTGGAAAAAAAGCACTTTTGGCCTCTTGAGAAGCTTGGCCAAAGAGGCTATTAGGCCTTTTCCAAGTCTGATTTACAAACTATTCCAGCTTCTCCTTACCTCATTCTTGAGTCTAAACACTCATTGGCAACTAAAATTGCATCCTCTGCCATGGATAAATGCATTGTGTGCCTGAGATCAATCTGCCCATCACACTTTTTAGCCTCTCAATGAAGACTTTAGCTATGATCTTTTTAGACACTGCCTAAAAGGCATATTGTCTAAAATCCCAATGCTATGCAGCCTCTTTCTTTTTTGGAGATAATGCAATGAAGGTTGCATTTAGACTACAACAACAACAACAACAACAACAACAAACCTAGTATAGTCCCACAAGTGGCAGAAGGTTGCATTTAGACTCTTTTCAAAATTCTCTTCCAAGTGTAAATATTCAAAAAGTTTCCATCAGATTTCAGGAGCTTCAACTCCTGCCCTGTTTCTTAAGGTCATGAGAACTTCTTCCTCTGGAAAGGATCTCAGCAGCCATTCTTTGTCTTGCTCTGAAATTTTTCTCAAATCTTGGTCCATCCAATCTGGGCCCCAACTTTCTGCTTCATGGAACATATTTTTGTAATAACTCAACATTTCCCCCTTTATTGCATCTGGATCCTCAGTTTATGTTCCATCAACCAGCAGTTTATCAAAAAATGTCTGGCTTTTCCCTCAAAGATGTCTCTTCAACTTTACCACTCACTTCCAATTCTTTTTCCAGTGTGTTCCTTGTAGCTATTTCCTCCTCTTTCAGATTTCTTTCTTCTGTTATATGAACCCTCATTGACCATGTTTCTAGTGTAACTCTGTCCACTTGATGTATTTTTTACAGAACAGTAGTTTCTTGACTTCAATTCTGCCAAACACCTCAGAGTTCCATTTTTTTATATCATTCTTTAATATTCTCAGTTTACTGGCTAATACCTGGGTTCTAGAGATCCCTGCACCTTATAGAAGTCCCACCATTTTTCACCCAGATCCACAAAACCTTCAATTCAAGTCACATGATCTCAAAATTTAATTAAAACTGCATTTAAATGGGAAAGAGTACACAGAAAATGATAACGGCAGTGAGATAGAAAAGAAGCTTCACAACTTCTATAATAGCAAAAACAATATTGACAGCATCCCCCAATAATCTATTCTAAGATTGATTCTCAAACAGCCTATTCCTTACAAAATACAACTGGAGAACATATCAGGATATACAGTGTCAACTAGATAAAGGAGCATTAACTTCACTTGGGACCATACTGATTCTTCTACTTTATATTATCTCAATTGAATTCATTAATGCAAGCGCCTCTCTTGGTGAAGGAAGCCAGCAATAGGGGCAGTATAAAGAAAGCTTCAGATTTACAGTCAACTATGTTTACGATGGAGTCAACCACCGATGATAGAACCAGGATTTTATGCTTTCATACTTTGAACCAATGTAAATGAGTTGCTTGCAACACATAAAGCAAATATAAGAAACGGCATCTGACCTCAAGAGTGCATCGGTCAGTACAAATGCTTCAGGACTTGCTTCAGCAATCAAAGACGGAGCCTATTATACAAGGAAAAAAATAGTTAATTAGTTTCGCAGATCCATGATGCTAAGTTTTTGAAGCATAGGTAGGACTCATTTAGTCTATTTGGCTGCAAGAATCAATAGAGTAAAAGACCCTTTTCCAGCTCGGAAGTTCGAAAATACTTACAGCATGACCAATTTCTGACAGAAAACAAGCAAGGCCACTTATCACAGTCTCGTCTCCACTGCTAAGAGCTGGGAGAAGAAGTAAATCTCTAAGAAATCCAACTTTGCATAACAAAACTTGTGGTATACGCTGCAAACGCAAAAGTACAAGAGGTTCGTTTAAAATCCAAAGAAGAGAACTAACTTGGGCCAATTTTGCTTGGTGTAAATCTTCCAGATGGATCCCATATTAATTACTTTTTGATGAAATAAGTAATTTTATTGTTTGAACGAGAATCCTCAATACAATATGCATACCAAAAGTGGAAAAAGGTTAATAAGTATGATTCGCTACTAATAGCACTCAATGATGCACATATATTTTCAATTCTTCAAATGCGCTTCTCTTTCCTTCCATATAGTTCACATGATTTCCAACAGAGCTATCTCCCACGCTCTTCCCATTATTTCTTTCTCCAGGACTTACACCCTCCAAATATATATCTAAATACTTTTTGGTATTATTTGTTCCACCCCAAAATATGTTTCATATGGTACACCACAACCAGTACGCTATCGGGCAATGGAGCAGCAAATGATTCACATCTTCCCTGCATCCTTACACATAAGAGTACCAATCAGGGGCAGTCTACATAGAGAGGAGGGGTGCATCGCCACCCACAAACCTCGGTCTAGACAGTGTATGTGTATGTAGATACATAGAAGAAATAGTATAATTATATTAAAGAGGCACTCACATTACGAATCGCTCAGGGCGCCGCCAGTCGCAAAGGGCCAAATGTTTAACCTAAGCTGCTGGAATTCGACTCCAGCTAGCTACTAGCAACTTAATCTTTTTGTTGCTGCAACAATTAGTTACAGAGACATCCAAGTTCACCTATAACCTCGAAATTGAATCACGACGTGAGGGTGCATAAATACGTCTAAGATGAGTTACAAGGGCTTATAAAGATCTTGGCTGCTTTACATATAGTTTTAAGGTTTTGGGTTGGATATTTTTTAACATGGTCAGAGCCAGACTCATCTTCGTCATTGGTCTATCCAATGTTGGACCACCCATGATATGTTACTTCACGCTCCCATCCCTATTCTCTGTTTTCTTAAAATAAATAAAGAAACCAGTGGAGAATCTCACAAAATTTACTATAGAAGAAAATGAATCTTTTACCTCATGTCGACTCACAAGTTCAGTGAGAACTTCAATGGCTAGATCAAATGAAGACGACACCTGTTAGCCATTTAAGTAGGTAAATGGGTATTAATAACTTCTGAACCTGAAGCAACTTGAAGAAACCATTAGACCATTACCAATGTATGTTAGGTTTGGCAATACATATTACCTGTAAAGAGTTGAAAACGAAACTCAGAAGTGGATGTCCAGCCAAAGAGCTAGGGGGGATCTCCGAGAAACAACCAGCTCGAACCTATTAAACAGAGGTAGGCATTAGAGACATTTAAGAGACTACAGGAAATACCTTTGTACCTAATTCTGGTACCACTCCCACTCAATGACAAAATGTTGTTAGATAGTTTATGTATATATTAGTATGCTTAGTCCCACATTGGAATAGGAGTACTACGTATTTTTAGAATATAGATATAAATAGACTCCTTGTATTATAATATATAAACATGAATAATATATATTTTCCGTGCTATTTCTCGCATGCTATCAGAGCAGCCAGAGATTCATCGTTGTGCAAAAATACCAGCGATTCCAGGTAGAAGGAATTAGTTAACCGAAAAATTCTGCGGTCAATTCCGGTGACCGCAAGTCTGTCTGCGTGAAAGTTCATTTCCGTCTGAGTAGTGCAAAAACCAACACTACCAAGAGGTAGATCGGTTTCCGGCAACTAAACTGTAAAAATTTATCCAGCAGAACCCCTCTCACGCGTCCTCACGCGGCAGAATATTTTCCAGCGGTGTCTTATGTTTGCTGATGTTACCTTCTTTGAAACTCAACCGTACTTCACATGTCCAGTCGCCCATGTGATCACATAGATATTTATGAGGTGTTACCAGTTCCATCTTTTGGAGATTCAATCAATATCTCTCCTTCATCTTCCTCCACAACTCTAGCTCCATCACCTACCGCTTCAGTTCTATCACTTACAACTCTAATTCCAGCTCCACCACCTACAGCTTCAGTTCCATCACCTATAGCTCCAGCTCCACCACCTAGTCCAGTTCCATCACCTACAAGCTCCATCACTCCTAATTTATCATCACCGTCAATGTCTAGCATCAAGTCCTAATGATTCACGTCATGTATCGGATCCTTCACCTACTGTGGACTTGTCTCCTTCTAGTCTACCGATCACACTTCGGAAAGGTATCAGATCCATTCTTAATCTCAATCCCCATTATACTAGTTTGAGTTATAATCATTTATCATCACCCCATTATGCCTTTGTGTCATCTTTGTCCTCTATTTTTATCCTAAGTCCACAAGTGAAGCGTTATCTCATCCTGGATCGAGAAAGAATATGATCGAAGAGATGACTTCTTTACATGTTAATGGTACATGAGAGCTTGTTTCTCTACCTTTAGGTGAATCTATTGTTGGTTGCCAGTGCGCATATGTAGTCAAAGTTGGTCCAAACGGTCATATTGATCGCCTTAAAGCCCGCCTCATTATCAAAGGTTATACTCATATATTTAGACTTGATTACAGTGATACTTTATCTCCTGTGGCTAAAGTAGCATTTGTTCGCCTTTTTCTATCCATGGTTGTTGTTCGCCATTGGCCTCTCTATCAGTTGGACATTAAGAATGTTTTTCTCCACGGTGACTTTCAAAATGAAGTTTATATGAAACAACCACTTAATTTGTTGATCAGGGGAGTCTAATGGCCTTGTAGGTCGGTTGTAGTCGTCACTATATGGTTTGAAACAGTCTGCTCGAGCATGGTTTGGTAAGTTTAATACAATTGTTCAGGAATTTGGCATGACTCGTAGTGAAGCTAATCATTCTGCGTTTTATCGGCATTCTTCTCAAAATTTGTGTATTTATTTAGTGGTTTATGTTGACGATATAGTTATTATCGGGAATGATCACGATAATATCACTAGTTTGAAGCAACATCTCTTTCAGCACTTCCAGAATAAGGACCTAGGCACATTGAAGTATTTTCTAAGTATTGAGGTCACTCAATCAAGCTCAGATATTATTATTTCACAGCGAAAGTATGCAGTAGACATTCTTGAGGAAACAGGAATGACATGTTTTAGACCCATTGACACTCATATGGATCCGAATGCTAAACTTCTGCCAAGACAAGGGGAGCCTCTTAGTGACCCTACAAGATATATGTGGCTCATTGGTAAATTACCTCACAGTGACTAGAACTGATATCTCGTTTCCTGTAGGTGTTGTAAGTCAGTTTATGGATTCTCACTGTGATAGTTAGTGGGATACAGTTATAAATGAGCCCCAAGCAAAGGAATATTGTTCGAGAATCGAGGATCGAGGTCATGAGCAGATCATGGGCTATACAGATGCTAATTGGGCAGAACCACCTTTTCGTAGACGTTCTACGTCTGGATAATGTGTTTTAGGATGAGGTAATTTGGTGTTTTGGAAAAGCAAGAAACATAATGTGGTTGCTCGGTCTAGTGCAGAAGCAGAATATCGAGCAATGGCTATGGCAACATGTGAGCTAGTTTGGATCAAACAGTTGCTCAAGGAGTTGAAATTTGGTGAAATCAACCATATGAAACTATTACTATAAAGTTTGTAAAGTCGAATGATCAGCTTGCAGATATTTTCACCAAGTCCCTCACTGGTCCTCATATTAGTTACATATGTAACAAGCTCGGTCCATATGATCTGTATGCACCAGCTTGAAGAGGAGTTAGAAAGTCAATATAATTGTAAATAAGTATAGTCCCACATGGAATAGGATTAGTATATGTATTGTGTATTGTTATGAATAAGGGTCGATTAATGTATGTATTATGTATTGTTATAAATACGGGTCGATTAGTGTATGTATTGTGTATGTAAAGGCTCGGGTAAAGACGTTGATCATGGCTTTTTGCAATGTAGAGTGGCTTCACGACTAGGGATGATGGTCCTTAATTGGTTCAGTTAACATTGGGTGATGTTGGGCACAGTGACCTCAGTCTCAGAGACATTCCAATACAAAAAGCTAATATGGGACACCCCACAAAACTTTATAACTCCAATTCCCCATTATTGTATAAAAAATATTTATGTCAAAAGCAAATACTCCATCCATTTCAATTTATGTGAACCTATTTCCTTTTTGGTCTGTGCCAAAAAGAATGACCCCTTCCCTATTTGAAAATAGTTACCTTTATGCAATGATTTATAGCCACACAAAATATATGTGCCTCATTTTACACCAAAAGTTCAAAAGTCTTCTTTTCTTTTCTTAAACTTTGTACCCAGTCAAATGGGTTCACATAAATTAAAACGGACGGAGTAGAAGCGTTATTATGAGGTCGAAATAACTCAGAACAGGCATAAGGTTAAGCATGATCCTCAAACCAAAGAAGGCAAACCATACTGCAAGTCGGTCAGAATATGATAACCCTCTTGGTGATCCAGTAGTTCAATGAACTGAAAGACCCTGCTCAGGCCAGGATTTACCTGCACCATGCTTTCTATTAACCTAGGTTGACAATCAGGTTTTACATAGTTGCGAGAGTTCCCTCTTGCAAAGAAATTAGAATATTGGGTTTCTCCGCACCATTATACAGAGTACAGACTACACCTGAATCTTGGTCAGTGCAAAGAGATAGAGAGGGAGGATCAATAAGTAGATTTTTTTATGTCTCTAATCAGATAAATGTGAATCCAATCCTTTTAAAAAATTTAAAAAAGAGAGAGAAAAGATAAATTAAATACTCAAGAACAAGTAAGATTTGCAGAATCTAGTTGCAGTTGAAGAGTTAATGACAATTATTGATTAATAGAGCCACATGCCAGTGTTTATTATCATATTTTTAGCATTTTTAACTGGATTTGGTGTTGTTGTCGTTGTTGTATATCAGGTCGTCATATCTTAACCTTTTCCGTAAAACGCCTTCATTTGGGGGATTGCTTATTCTTTTCTAGTTATTGATGGACCACCAAAAGACCTGGGTTAATGTATTTAGTCAAGATGAACTTACCCAACTTAACAAACAACGCAAAATTTTTCTGTGCCTGCCCTGGAGTTGAATGCTACTGTCAAAACTCTTATCACTCTGACGATGAAGGAACTCAAGAACCACGGAAGTATGCGAGAGAAGCTGCTCCTTACAGAAAAATATACGTGTAAGAAATAGAAGCTGGAAAAAGTGCACCGGTGCATTCCAAAGGATCAACTTTTCCAAAAAATGTGCAGCTCTAAAGAGAGTTCTAAACCTCTCGACCGTACTCGCGTCGCTGAGCCGAACTAGTACTGTGATCAGTATTCTGATCTTCCACAACTTCTGGAAGGACTGTCAGCATTTCCAAGACAGCAATGGTGCCTTCATCATGGTTTTCCAAACTTTGGAGACTGCAAAAGAGCTTCTCAATTGGTTTGCCATGCTCTACAGCGTGAAGCATGAGCGCAGAGAGAGCAAGACAAATTTGAGTCAACAGCTGTTTACAATAAAATAAACATCTCAGCCAAAACAAATAATTAATATTTTTAACAACAATAAAATTTTGAGCAAGCAGATAGTTGAATCACCTGTGGAGGGCCTAAACTAAATTTCTTAGCAGCCAATAGAAGAGCATTTAGCAGAGCATCCTTTGCTCCCATTTGCAAGTAGCTTCCTTCATTTTGTATCTGTAAGCAACAAGGTATGAGCAACCTCAAAAGGCAGAAATAAGAGAAGTGAATCTTCCTTTCCTAAATCCAGCACAATACCAACATAATGAAAGTATGATCAGGTGCCATTCTGAAATATGACAAGTTAAGAGGCTATTCTTTACCAGCCAACGTCACAATGAAACTTATTAACAAGACGCTAAAAAACACTGAAGAAACAATGTAAGCAGCTTATGGCTAATGTACTGATGTCATTTATAGCAAGTCAGAGATCCACAGAATAACGATACAGTTCTACTCATAATCACACAATCTAAGTTACAGAAACTAGGGTTAGAAGCAGCATGTGTTAAGTCTTCCCCCACCATAGTGTTACCCCGCCCCACCCTACTTATCTCCTCATTTACATTTTCAGGTTTCCTTTGTTTTTTAAAAAATTAAAAATAATCCTTTTATCCATTTTTATACACTTAAAATCATCTCCAATTTACTTCAGAATTTTTAATTTATTATTTTGTGATTTTTCATTATTGCTCCTTTAAATTGCAACCAAAATAACTTGAAAAGAGTAAAATCTTGATTATTCTATCGAGCTTGGAAATTTCTGGTAATTCTGAGTGTATACAACTTTGTTAAATTACTGATTCTAGGCAAGATTTCATCTACTCTCCAAATCAAACCATACCTAATCAAATCGAATTGACCCTAATTAATGTAAATCTTGCTCAAATCTCGAAGCTATCCCTAAAGTTGTAGCGCACACAAGTTTGTTATAAATGTATTCAGCTTGAGGTCCTCAAAGGGATTTAATAAGAACATCTGCTAAAGTTTATTTGAGTTTGTAAAGTTTGTGGCAATATGTAAGAACTTAATGTTTACCTAATAATACAGCAATACACCTCCATATGTTTATCCTTTCGTGAAAAACTGCATTCATATTACTTTATCAAAAAAAGAATGAAAAACGGCATTCTTGGCTATGTACAGGGAAGCTTGATTGTCACATATTACCTTCATCTATTTAACTTCAATGCACATTAACTCAAGGAGAACTTGTTTTAACCATATAAGCTCACAGGTTACAAAGATCATAGCTCCATGTCCTGCGTTTTACAAAGCGCTAACACATTGTTTTTTACTTTTCTAAGAGTTCGGGTTTCCTCCATCATCACACCGTATCAAGAAGTAGAACATCTATGATAGAGAATTATCAGAATGCCCAACATCTAAGTGCCCATGGTCAGACCATATCCAGGTGTGAATTATTTTGTCCCAATGACCACTATACGGAGCTTGTAGAAGCTAACTGACCATACTTACTGCAATGAAATCTTTGTTCCGTGTTCTATAGAAGCCAATGACCATACTTACTGAAAAGAAATGGGATGTCATCATTTAAAGGGGATAGATTACTCCAACTAAATAGATTCTTAAGACATTTGGCTTTCAGGGAACTACTGGGAGTTGAAATGCCATCAAAGTATCTACGATTTTTTTTCTGTCCAAGAACACCAAAATATACATGCTGGGGACATCGGTTAGATCTTGTTGATGGTTCTGTCAACTTTCCAATAGCTCCAACTTTCAACTGCACCTTTATCTCTTGGGGGATTGTCCAAATAAATGCCAAAAACTGAAAGGAACATGTGCCGCAGATCAGCAGCCACTTTACAATGTAGGAATAAGTTGTTCTATTGATTCTGAACTATCCAGGCACAGCTAGCCTCTCTTCACCACCTGAAAATTCCTTCTACATAGGTTGTCTTGGGTCAAAATAACACATTTGAGGGTTGTCTATGGGAAGCACGTGACCTTTATGGGGAGTTTTGTCTTCCTTATAAGCTTCCATGGCCAAAGCTCATAGGTTTGTGTGCTCATTTGGAAGCTTTACAGAACTTTGAGAAGATCAAAGAGTTCACCAAGTTCGCACTTCTGCATGTTTCTCCTGAAGTGCAGATCTCCATATGTTCCTTGATCTATATTGAGCTATTTGGGAGTAAGGTCAACTACTATCTCATAAAGGGAAGGATCAGAGTCTTTTAGGGGCTGATTGTGAGGTCACTTGTCCTTCCAAAATTTAACTAGGGTGCCATTTCCAACCCTGAAGGACACATCATGGAAAATTTCATTTTTCAAACGGTAGATATGCTTCCAGAGACCAACTCTATGTGGGGATCTGTTCTGTTTGGCACACCAATGGTCTTTCTTCATGTATTTAGCATTCATTATTTCCTTCCTAGCCATATCTCCACCACTTCATGAGCAAACTCTTATTGTGTTTGGCCAAGTCTCTAACACCCCGTCCACACCTTGCTTCTTAGGAAGAATTACCCTTAACAACTTCGCCAGGAGAAATTTGTGGTTTGCATTATTTCCTTTCTATAGAAAACAACAACAACAACAACATACTCAGTATTATCCCATACCGTGGGGTCTAGGAAGGGTAGTGTGTACGCAGACCTTAACCCTACCTTGTGAGGATAGAGAGGTTGTTTCCAATAGACACTCGGTTCAGGAAAGCAAAAGCACCACATTAATGAAAATATAGACAAAAAGGGACGGCACCAAAAAAACTATATAAAAACAACAAGATAGTAAAGGGGTGATCAATAATGAAAGAAACAACGGTTAGACAAAAAAACCTACTACCAGTAGAAAGCGAGACTGCGATCCAATACTACTGTTATGAACACTCTAGACTACCTACTCTACTACCTTAATTCTCGACCTCCATACCTTCCTATCAAGGATCATGTACTCGGTCAGCTGAAGTTGCGCCATGTCTTGCCTAAGCACCTCTCCCCACCTCTTCTTTGGCCTATCTCTACCTCTCTGTAGGCCCTCCAACGTCAACCTCTCACACTTTCTCGCCGGGGCGTCTGTGCTTCTCCTCCTCACATGACCAAACCACCTAAGTCGCGCTTCCCGCATCTTGTCCTCAATAGGGGCCACACCCACCTTGCCGCGAATAACCTCGTTTCTAATCCTATCTAATCTAGTGTGCCCGCACATCTATCTCAACATCCTCATCTTTGCTACCTTCATCTTCTGGACATGAGCGATCTTCACTGGCCAACACTCAGCCCCATATAACATCGTCGGTCTGACCACCACTCTGTAGAACTTACCTTTAAGTTTCGGTGGCACCTACTTGTCACACAAAACACCGGAAGCGAGTCTTCATTTCATCCATCCCGCCTTAATATGATGTGTGATATTTTCTTGGTCCTGCTTAACTTGAAACCTTTAGATTCCAGGGTCTGCCTCATACCTCTAACCAGCCTTTGGACCTTGCTTGGCATAGGGAAGGATGACATGATTTATGTAGGTAAACTATCCAGGACACTATTGATTAATGACAGTCCTCTACTCACTGAGAGGTAGTGCATTTTCCATGTTGCCAATCTTTTCTCCACCTTCTCAATAACTCAATTCTAAACTTTAGATGCTTTGCACTTGGCTTCCAGCAGAAGGCATGGAAAAGAGCGAATTTTACAGACTATGATTTTCAGCCGGTTGTTCCAAGTTGGGCACTATATTCATAGGATATATCATGCCCTTCTGCATATTAATGTGCATTCCTGAGATGACTTCAAAAATTAGTAATGTCAGATTCAGATATTACATCTGTAATTTTTCTACCCCACAGAAGATTAAAGACTCATCTGCGTAGAGTAAATAAGACACTAATTGACTTTACAGTGTTATCGCCCACCTTGAATCTTTCAATGCACTTTGTCTGCTTTGCTTGTCTAACATTTGCTCAAACCTTCCATGGCAAGGATAAAAAAAAGGGGGAAAGGGGATCTCCTCGTCTGATTCCTTTCTGCGGGGAAAAAAATCCAACTGAAGTTATGTTCACTAGGATAGTGACAGTAATGAGGCTGAATTTAATCTATCTGACCCATCTATCACCAAACCCTATTCCCTCAGTAATGACAGTAGATAGGACCAACTTATTTGATCAAAGGCTTTCTCTATATTCAGCTTGCAAAGGATGCCAGAAAGACCACTTTTTAATCTCCCATCTAGTATCTCATTTGCTATAACTGTTGCATCTGTAATCTGTCTATTCTTCAAAAAAGCAGTTTGCTCTTCTCAAACTAGTTTCCCAAATATATAGGCCAGGTCTTTTATCTAGTGCACAAGATTTGATTGTTGCCAACACCTCTTTCACTCAAATGCTCTCTCTAACCGTGCTTTCTCAGTTAGTGTTATGCTAGCCAAATTTTCAAAGTTAGCATCAGGCCTCATTCTCATTGTAAAGACCTTGATAGAACCTCAATATTTCTGTCTTGGTGGCATCTTTGACTTCACTGATCTCTTCACCTGTGTTTAATTAATCTATACAGTTGATCCTTCCGTAAAAATTGGCCATTTTCTGAAAGTACTTAGTGTCTTGTCTCCTTCTTTGAGCTACACGCACCTGAATTTTCGCCTCAACGCCATCTGTTGTAATTCAAATTTCAATTGCATTGGTTACTCCTTTTCTTCTTCGGTCAAAGAACTACTCTAAGTTGCTTGTTACAGTAATGCAAGATCCTCAAGTAACGTATGCTTTTGTGATTCCAATTACCAAAAGTCTCTCTATTCTAAACAGTGATGTCCTTTTTCAAACTTATCAGTTTTTGTATTAAAGTGAAGTCTAGATTTCCCCCAATTGTGTAGCTCTGTCATAGATAAGAAGTTGTTCCGGCTGGCCAAGGCCAGAGAGAATACGGCTCGGGATCTAGACCAAGTGAGGTGCATCAAGGACGAGGAAGGCAAAATGTTAATGGACGACGTGCATATCAAACGGAGGTGGCAGACATACTTCCATAAGCTGCTAAATGACAAAGGGGACAGAGACATTGAGACATTGTGCTAGGAGAATTGGAGCACTCCGAGTGTCACCGAGATTTCAGCTACTATAGGTGCATTAGAGTCGAGGAGGTTGTCGGGGCTATGCGTAAGATGAGCAGGGGCAGAGCGACAGGGCCAGATGAAATTCCAGTAGAATTTTGGAAGTATGTGGGTAGAGCAGGATTGGAGTGGCTAACTGGGTTGTTTAATGTTATTTTCAAGACGAAGGAGATGCCAAAGGAATGGAGGTAGAGTACGATGATTCCTCTATACAAGAACAAAGGCGATATCCAGAACTATAACAACTATAGGGGCATCAAGCTCCTGAGTCATACCATGAAAGTGTGGGAGAAGGTAGTGGAGGCGAGGGTGAGGAGGCTGGTGTAGATATCCGAGAACCAGTTTGGATTCATGCTTGGTCGTTCCACTACGGAAGCGATCCATCTTATTCGGAGGTTGGTGGAACTGTACAGGGATAGGAGGAAGGATTTGCACATGGTGTTTATTGACCTAGAGAAAGCTTATGATAAGGTATCTAGGGAAGTTCTTTAGAGATGCCCGGAGGTGAAAGGTGTTTCGGTGGCTTATATTAGGGTGATTAAGGATATGTATAATGGAGCTAAAACTCGGGTTAGGACAGTGGGGGGCGACTCGGAGCATTTCTCGGTTGTTATGGGGCTACACCAAGGTTCTGCGCTCAGCCCGTTCTTATTTGCCCTGACGATGGACGCACTGACACACCATTTTCAAGGGGAGGTGCCATGGTGTATGTTATTCGCAAATGATATAATATTGATTGATGAGACGCGAGGCGATGTTAATGAGAGGTTGGAGGTTTGGAGACGGACCCTTGAGTCTAAAGGTTTCAAGCTGAGCAGGACTAAGACTGAATACGTGGAGTACAAGTTCAGCAGCGTGCTTGGTGAAGCGGACGTGGACGTGAGGCTTGATTCACAAGTCATCCCCAAAAAAGGGAGCTTCAAGTACCTGGGGTCGATTATTCAGGGGATGGGGATATTGACGAGGATGTCATGCACTGTGTAGGAGTGGGGTGGATGAAATGGAGGCTAGCGCCTGGTGTCTTGTGTGACAGGAAGGTGCCCCCGGCACTCAAAGGAAAGTTCTATAGAGCAGTGGTTAGGCCGGCCATGTTGTATGGTGCAGAGTGTTGGCCAGTGAAGAATTCTCATATCCAGAAGATGAAAGTTGCAGAGATGAGGATGCTGAGATGGATATGCGGACACACTAAGCTAGATAAGATTAGGAATAATGATATTCGGGCGAAGGTGGGCTTTGCTCCCATGGAAGACAAGATGCGGGAAGCTAGGCTTAGATGGTTTGGGCACGTGAAGAGAAGAAGCCTGGATGCACCGGTGAGGAGATGTGAACGACTGGCCTTGACGGGTATGAGGAGAGGTAGAGGGTGGCCTAAGAAATATTGGGGAGAGGTGATCAGACAGGACATGGTGCGAATGCAGATTTCCGAAGACATGGCCCTTGATAGAAAGTTGTGGAGGTCGAGCATTAGGGTAGTTGGTTAGGAGATAGGAGGCTAGTGTGATAGTGTCTTGTTTTAGGCTGCTAAGGGCTCTTCCTTATGGTTGAAAGTTAGGCTATAATAAGTTTAGCATCCCTTTGTGTACATATTATTCCCTTGCGTATGTAGTATTGTGCCTTTGTTGATGCCTAGTGGTACTACTTTGCTTTCTATTTTTTGGGTATTGTGTTGTTGATGTTATCTATTTGGATTTCTACTATGTTTTTGCTGCTACTGATACATTGTCTCTCTCCTACTTGTGCCGAGAGTCTGCAGGAAATAGCCTCTTTACTCCTCTGAAGTAGGGGTAAGGTCTGCGTACACACTACCCTCCCCAGACCCCACATGTGCGATCTCACTGGGTTGTTGTTGTTGTTGAGTAGCACTGCCACCCCCCCTTTGAAAAGGTTTGATTGTTGGAAATTGTCATTCCACTTAGGGAATATTAGGAATCTGTCTATTCTTGAAGCTTGCATGGAGTCTTCCCCTCTGAACCATGTGTAACAAGCTCCTTGAAGAGGAAGATCAATGATGCACAGGTCTTGAATAGTGTCAGAGAATGATTTCATTGACCTGAACCCTAAGTAATGTAAATCTTGCAATAATCTCAATAAACCTGATATAATCACACATCATGACCTTGCAATGTACGAAAAATGATAGACAAACCCAAGTTTGTCACCAAATGTTAAGCATAGAATTCAAGGACAATAATTAAAATGCATCAAACAACACTAAGACAGACATCAACAATCTGCAAGTTTGAGATAATCGCAACCGCATTATCTCCCTACCAAAAATAAAAGGAAGAAGAACAAGGAAAATTTGATAACTTAACTGAGATACTCAAAATCAAGATGCAATTGTTTCACAACCACTACATTCCATCTCTGCTGTCAGAAAAATTACATGACCATCAATGAATATACAGAAAAGGAGATATTATCCAGTGTACTGGGTATCCGCCCCATTACAACTTTACAAACAATAAGGTGTGCCCCTTTTGAAGTGTTTCCCTACCCCGTCCGGCTAAGATTTCACCCCGCTTGCTGTCCAATTGGGAAACACCAACCTTAATGCATATAAATGAGGAGAAGGGTTCATATGCAAAATAGAAAGTGAAGGGGGGAGTAGAAGAATCTATTGGCCTCTGACCTTTCGCTTGAGAATCTGAGCGGCAAAAAATTCGACTTCAAAGTCAGAAACAAATTGTTGATGATAATTGGATGTTAGGATGGACGTGGCGACTTCCCAAGCAGCATCGGTCTGCTGAAACTGTACTAGCCATTGATTAGCAGCAACACGGTTGCACGATTGGCTATCGTGATTTAGCACGTGAACAGCTTGCGCGACCTTCATTTGCAGCTCCATTTGTCTTCGTCTCCAACTCTAAGAAAGCAACGGACATGACTCAATCATCAAGAACCAACGGCGACAGAACGATACCTAACAGGGTCACAAGTCTCGGAAGCCCAAAACCCATTTCAAGTATCGCGCTGTGCCCTTACTTTAGCTATGTTTTCAATTATTTTTTTCTAGTGCATTTGATTATTATTTAAGCTACTATAGCATTTTTAGGCGTGAAACAAGTGATTATAGTTAGACAGATTTGTATTCGATTCTATTCATAGCATGAAACATGGGAGAGAGGTTGTTGTATTTGACTATATGAAATAGGTAATTACACTATTTTTTAACGGAAAGTGAATCAATTAACATAATAGACTCCTAATATAACTCAACAAACTCAATTATAACACACAAAATTTGTATTTTCAATTATAAAAAAGATTCTCAACCAAAAAACATCTCAAAAACATAGCAATCTTCAGAGAAATTATATAATACATCTGAATACATAAATTATATTAATTAAAAAAAACTTATGAATATATTCATGGAATATAGCGAGACAATGAATATAATGAAATACATAGAATACAGCGGGATACATTGAAATACAATTTAAAAAAAGACAATAAAAACAATGAAATACAAAGAATACAACGAGATACATTGAAATACTATGGGGAGAAAACAATGAATACAATGAAATACATTGAAATATATTAACAGAAAATACAAGTTACATTACGTCGAGAAAATATATGTGATGACCCAAAAGGTCATCCTAAGTAATTCCAGCTAAATCTGTGTTCTGAGGCCCCGAAAGCCTCCGTTAATCTCACCTCGATATGCGTGTGCAGTCCGGACGTGTAGCGGGGAAGTCCTTATGTTGAAATTTGATGAAAATGGAATTTTATGATAATTAAATGAATAAAATTGACTTTGGTCAACATTTTTGGTAAACGGACTCGGACCTGTGATTTGACGATCTCGGAGGGTCCGTAGGAAAATATGGGACTTGGGCGTATGCCCGGAATCGAATTCCGAGGTCCCAAGCCCGAGAAATGAATTTTTAAAGAATTATTTTCTGAAAATAATAAAGGATTTTGAAAATGAATTATTAAGTGAAAATCGTGTTACCGGGCCCGTATCATGGTTTCGAAGCCCGGAACAGGTTTATTATATGTTATGTGACTTATCTGTGAAATTTGGTGTAAAACGGACTTGAAATGACGTGATTCGGATTAAAATCGGATAAGTTAAGCTTTATGAAGTATTAAGAAATTTCTATGAGTTTTGAGGTTTAATTTGTTGATTTTGATGATATTTTGATGATTTAAAAGCTTGAATAAGTCTGTAGGATGTCTTGGGAGTCGTGTGTATTTTTGGTTTTGAGCCACGAGGGCTCGGGTGAGTTTCGGGTAGCTAACGGGGTGTAAATGAGTCAAAAATCTGGTTTTTTGGACTGGTTCCTGGTGTCTGGTGTGTGTCTCTATGCGATCGCATAAGCATAGCTGCGATCGCATAGTACTGGGCTGGGAGGGGGTCATTGATGCTCTATGTGATCGCAATGCCATCTCCGTGATCGCATAGTGTACTAGGTAGGTCGGGGGTCTGGGGGTAGTTTGGTCAGTGCGGTCGCGATCCTTGCTCCGCGATCGCATATGGTGAGACTCCGCAGCTCTGCAATCGCATTACCTCTTCTGCGATCGCGTAGGGTCAGCCAAGTCCTTCTTTGCGATCGCAGCCCCTCTTCCGTGATCGCATAAAGCATTTTCGCCCAGTTAATTAAAAGGTCAAAAAAAAACCAGAATACTCTACACGGGATTTTCATATTTTCATCACCTTCTCCTTCCTCCAACCTCCATTGAAGACCCCAAGCCAATTCTTCCTCCATAGCCTCTTGGGTAAGTGATTTTCACTCTAAATACTTCCATTTTCCTTCATCAAACAATAAAATCTAGGTCTAAATTATAAAATCAAAGTAGAAATTAGGGGATTTGGGTAGAGTTAGGTTTTTAGGAAAATTGGGTGATTCAACCTCAATTTGGGGTCGGATCTTGAAACAAATCATACATTTTAACTCGTGGGTTATGGGTGATTGGGTTTTGGTCCGAACCTCTAGTTTGGACCAAGCGGGCCCGGGGTCGAATTTTGGTATTTTTGGAAAAATGCTAGAAATTGAATGTCTAGGCTATGGGATTGTGTTATTGAGTTTTTATTGATATTATTGAATTAATTATGCCTAGATATCGTTGTTTCGAAGTCGGATTATAAAGGAAAGACGGTCTTAGAGGGTTGATTGCTATACTTTGGACCGAGGTAAGTGTCTTGCCTAACTTTGGTGAGGGAATAGGTATTATTTGCTATGTGCTAAGTGATTATCATGTTCATTGCATAGGTGAGGTGACGAGTACCTATGCAATGTGTGTCAAGCATGCCCGTGAGTCTATTTTGATAGAAATTGCAGTATTTCTTCCATGTTTAGCATACTATGAGATTAGAATTTACTTGGTAATTTATTCTGGATTGAAAGTACTGGCTGTTGAGTTTGAGAAGTGTTGATACGAATGATAAT
>ML259145.1:0-7500 GCA_005239495.1 Nicotiana undulata
AGGTCCATGCTTGAAACGAAAAAAAAGAGGAAGGGGAAGGGGTCGCCCAAAGCTGTGGAGATAGGGTGGAAGATAAAAAAGCTATATTTAGAATAACAAAGAGAATCTATTCAAATTCATATTAGAAAATGAGATTATCAACTATACTTGACTAGAAAAACCAGCCAATCTACTCTCCTTTTTTTGGTCTCCCCCCTGTAACTTGATAAATCATAAGAGAATAAGAAATCGTTGCGTAGAAAGTCTTGCTTACTATCTCCTCCATCTAAGTTATGTAAGAGGAAAAGAGCAAAAAGCTTACTTTTAGGTAGTGGCCTAAGCGCTAAGAAGCTCCAATCATGCTACTCAGACTATATGCTTAACACATGCAAGTCGAACCTTGGTTTTCGGAGTTCGAAAGAGAAGGGGAAGAAGCGGGGTAGAGGAATTGGTCAAATCATCAGGCTCATGACCTGAAGATTGCAGGTTCGAATCCTGTCCCCGCCTAATCAGTGGAACATTGTTCACCGGGATAGAAGGCCGGTCCCAACCCGTCTACAAAATGGGGCTAGTGTTCAGTCTTGGTTGGTTCCACCTCTTTGCAGGGTGATGACACCAGTAGCTGTTACGCACAGATGACCATTTCTTAGACTATTGAATTCCAACTTAGAGCTCCTCCAACAAATTCTTAAGCTTTGAGCCTTAATAAGAAAGACAAATTCAATCGGAGTGCTAATATGAAAAATGATAGTTCGTGTACAAAATAGCTCGTATTTATGTAGGGTATGGAAAAAGACCGCAACTCTAAGTAGGGTGTTCATAAAAACCCGAAAAATCGAACCAAACCGAAAACCGAACTAAACCGACCAAAAAAAACCGAAACATTTTATGTTTGGTTTGATTTTGGTTTTGAATTTTAAAAACCAATCAAATTTGGTTTGGTTTTGGTTTTAATAAAAAAATAACCGAATCAAACCGACTGTAAAAGTAGCTATTTAAATTTATTATTACACCTATATATATGTATATTTTATAAAAAGTTTCTAAAATTTTATGGTACATATTAGTCATTTATATTTTTAATCTAGTTCTTTGCTATTATAATAATCTAATTCTTTGCCTTTACATTCTAGTTTGATTGGTAGTTTTCTTTTGCTAAGTAAAAGAATTTATTTCGTGTTAAAAATAATCGATGTTTAATTGAGTACTTTAATTATCGATCACTATTTGATTCAATTATCATCAATATATCTTGGTAAATGATAGATTTCTCGAACAACAATTGATTTGATAGTGTTACATTTGAAAATGTAATCGCCGGAATATGCGTTTGGTAGTGTATGCCTCATATTTATGAGAAAAATCGATGAATAACCGAAAACCGACAAAAACCGAAACAAACCGAATCGATAAAAACAGACTTAATTGGTTTGATTTGGTTCCAATATTTGAAAAACCGACTTATTTGGTTTGGTTTCTTTTTAGGAAAAAAACTGACCCAAACCGAACCATGAACACCCCTAACTCTAGGTATGTGATGTAGACAGACTAACCTAATAGAAGCATTAATGATTGTTTTCACGGTTCGAACTCACGACCTATAGGTCACACGAAAATGACTTTATTGATGCTCCAAAGCTCTCATTCGAAATGCTAATATGAAAATATCGAATTGATAGTGTTAACTTGTTTAGCCAGTATCATCATAGGTAAAATCATAGGAGTACAAATTAGGAACAATTGCATCTTTCTAAGATCGAAAACTGGACATTAATTCTTTACTCCTACTTACATGGTTAATTGAAATCTTCAAAGATAATAGTAATTAATTAATAGGTTAAAGAGAAAGGAAAATATAGTGGACAATTTGTAGTTTAACTAAACTTTATGGGCCACAACCACATTATCAATATTGACAATTTTGTGTGCATCTTTTCCTTTTCCAGCGCCGCCTGCCAAGGGAGCTAGCTGCTTCCCAAGGAAATGACATCTTGTACTTTCCAACACAAATAAATTCTCGTCCAATGCAACTTGTGGAAGATACGTTAAATAAATTCGTGATTTTCATTTCTGAACGATACGTTAAGCAGTATAACAAAATTTATTAGGAGTACCAGCCAATCACCTTGCAGTTTAGTGATCATCATTCCTTTTCTCTTCAGAAATACTAGTATTCTTTTCACATTTTAACATGTAAATTCATACTTTACAAATGTGATGGGTAATTGTAAATTGTAATTAGAAAGACAACATTCATTCTTATACGAGGAGAAACAACGTAACATCAAACTAAACTTCATATTACCAAACCCCATAAAATTTATGAAACTAGCTAATACCACGTAGAAACACAAAACTAGCTACTCATAAGTAATATATAGAGGGAATAAGCTCATAATAATGTAGAACGGATCAACCTATTAGGTAGCTTCTATACAAATTATAAAGGCATACATCATATATCCCTCATAAATCTAAACCCTTAGGAGCACATAATTTTCAGCTTAGATAGCAAATATCTAGGTTTTGAGGTGTGAGTTTTTGAATTAGGAGTAGTTTCCCAGCAACGAAACAACGGTTTTGCTATGAATATAAACTAAAACTAAGATGAAGGTTTCCATGTCGTCAAACTCTAGCATTCTGGTGGTTAATTTGCAATTGGAGATTGTAGGCCAAAACTACTCCTCTATTTACATGACTGATGATCAACGAGTCCAGAACCAAAAGTGTGGTTTTTTGGACATGTAAGACCGAAATCGGTGTAGAAAAAAAATTGATAACATATCTATATATATAACGTTCTTTTAAAGGGCAAAGTCCGTTTTGGACGTTAAGGTATAGCGCCCTTTTAAAGGGCATTATACGTAAAACGCCTTTCTTAAAGGCGATATACCTGGAAGATGATAAGATTGCTATGTATAGCGCATTTATAAAGGGCGCTATACATATTTTGTGGCCCACCAATAACTCTCCTGCGTTTAACTGACATAACAATAACTCAAATCGGTATAGCACCCTTTAAATGGGTATACCTCAAAAAATTCAACCCCCCGAGCTGGGCATTGCCTTATTTAAAGGCGTTAAGGATTTTATAAAAATTCAGTCAAAAATATTCCTAACTCCTGTTAAATCTTTTCTTCTTGTTAAATTCTCAAGCATTTTGTCATAATGTCTGACGAACGAAAAGTAAGGGTTCCATTATATTGGGTGGGTGAGGTCGTGGTGGCGAATAACTTTGTGAGCTATAGTTTATCTCCACGGTGTCATGTTAAGTTGCCACTTACAATGGAGTATGATACATTGGTATCGTTGTTATGTAAAAAAATGAGTGTGAGGAAATATTCGGTGAACCTTAAAGTAACCGGAAGATATCCGTATAATGTCACTTCGCAAGGGGTTGCTTGTTACGCTGAGTTTAACATCGAGGATGATGAAACTTTGAGGAATTTTTTGAGGACTCCGGATGAATACCGAGAATTTCTAGTGATAAAAATGTTGGAAATGTATGTCAAGGTTGAAGACGTTTGCAATAATGAGGTTGCGCATAGTATGGATAACCCTCAGTCATCGGGTGGTTATTCTGGAGCAGTTTTTGCTGGACAGGTTCTGGCTGAAAGAGTTTGGCCTGATTTAAACTTATCACCACGGGAGAATGAGGAGCGAGGAAATAATTTCTCTCTTGCTTTATATAATCCACAGGACGAGTGGTAAACTTCAATTTTCCTTTGTGTTACGATGTATATTTTGTTGTATTTAATTTGTATTAACACTCATATATTCCATAGGGGGTACCGGCCAGATATAAATTTTACAAGTTATGAACCCACGCCCAGTTGGAATATGCGTAGTTCTGGTGTGTTGGATCATGGTGGTCCATCCATGAGTCATCACCAACATCACAATATCCAATGGAATGTCAACACATTACGACTTGTAAGTGAAGTGATACAGCTATATGTAAGGTATTTATTAATTTGAGTAGCTTATTATTTTGTTGTTTGTGCAGTGGAAATAAGCAAGTTGAACCACCAGTCCTGACTCAATTACCCGAAGACGACATATTAAATCGGGATCTAGCAGATGCACAGAGTCAGGAAGAGAACAATGATTATGAAAACAATGCCGATGAGTCCGGAGATGACACACCCTTCCCTGATGAGGGTGGTGATGAGGAGGAAGAGAAATGGACCCGATTTGACGAGGGAGTATGCTCCAATCCTCATTAGACCAAGAGTGTACGAGTCCCAAGTGTCGTTTCATTCAAGGCAGATTCCCTACTTTGATCATTTGCCAAGTATGTCGGATGTGGATACTCTCACAAGGAATTTTGAAGAAATTCGGACAGCAATATGGGATGAGTCTAGACCAACACTGCTGGCAAAGGGCATGTTTTTTCCTGATAAAGCACGCCTAACCAGGGCGACAAAAATGTACATCGTAAAAGAGTGTCGTGACATGATAGTATGGGAGTCAAGTCCGGACGTATAACAGGTTGTTTACCGTAGATGGTTTACGGGTTGTCATTGGATGCTGCGTGCGAGCAAGAAGGAAACAGGTTTGTGGCAAGTGGGTAAATACATTGCCACCCACACTTGTGAAATGGACACATTTAATGGGAATCACTTCAACTTGGATGTTGACTTGATTTATCTTGTCCTGATTCCACACATTGAAGCGTCCATAAGGTACAAAATCAAAGAGTGCATTACATCAGTCTACCGGGAATATGTGTCACGACCCCAAATCCTAACAGGTCGTGATGACACCTATCGTGGAACTAGGCTAGCCAACCCTCACATCACTACGCATTTGTTCGATTTATAATAATTCACAATTCAATAGTAACAGCAAACATAGTAATAAATAAATTATTTAAATCTTAGCGTCCCAATAATAGTCCAAATAACTCTAAACAAAACCTAAACCTCCCAAGACTGTAGTCAATAATCATGAGCATCTAAGAATAAATAAATCTAACTCTGCTAAAACTATAATATATGTCTCTGAATCAAATGCTAAGACTAAATAAGGAAGGGAAATGGAGAAGCTGTGGACGCTGGACAACTACCTCGAAATCCCGTGAACTGCTGCTAACGAACAAGCTACTGCTCCAAGTCGGTACCTGGATCTGTGCACAGAGTCATAGGGAGTCTTTATGAGTACGCCAACTCAGTAGTAATGAAAATAAATCACAGTCTGAGAATTATAAAACACACAGTACATATACACCAATTCACAAAAACGAGTAAAACACCAAGTCACCAGATAATATTCATCAAATACATGAGTTCAAAAATCTGTTTCCAGAAACCCTTTGAAACAAGTGTAATATCAGTATATCTCAGTAAAATTCTCAGTAAAAACCAGTTTGAAAACGAAGTGAATCATAGTTCGAAAACTCAGTAAAAATCTTCATAAAACTGCTCCTCGGGCCATAATCATTTCTCGTAACAATTTCTTTATCAGGCATTCTTACAATCACTCAGTAACAGCCTCGCGAGCAATAATCATCACTCAATAGGTACATGCGCTCACTGGGAGTGTGTACAGACTCCGGAGGGGCTCCTACAGTCCAAGCGCTATAACAACATAAGGCCTGAAAGCCTCCTCACAATATAGGCCTGAAAGCCTCCCTCATATAAGGCCTGAAAGCCTCCTCACAATATAGGCTTGAAAGCCTCACTCAGTCAGACACTCTCAATTTTCCCTTAGGCCTTAAACATACCGGGTTCTCGACCCAAAACAGTGTTTCATTTTTCAATAATTAGTATCAAAATACTCAGAGTGTCAAAACAATTTACCAGGAAAAGACTGAGTGTAAAATCATATCATATCATTGAGGAAAATATAGTAAACACATCCCCCAAGGGGTAAACAGGTCGGAACTAGGCCCCAAACATGGCTTACAACCCAAATCATATCAAAATATAACGATACTATTAAGCATAGGCTTAAAAATCAGTTTCGCAACTCAATAGTTGCCTAAATAGGGAATATATTTCCAAAGTTCCAACCTTTGCATTCCAAAACCCGTGAAAGGGTGCATAGTCCGGGGTTTCATACCCTCTGGACAGGATTTAAAGACATTACTTACCTCAAACTAGCCCGAAATTACTTCGCAATGCGTTTGCCTTTCGAATCAACTTCCGGATTCTCCAAATCTACTAAGTTCAGATTTTTTTATCATCAAATTATGCTCAAGGAATAAATTTCAATTGAAAAATATCGAATTTAGCTCAAAAATCCGAATTCGGTCAAAACCCGGCCCCTGGGCCCGTGTCTCGAAACTCAAAAATTTTTATACCAAAATGTTCTTCGTCCTCTCACGAGTCCATACATACAAAGAACACCAAAATCGAAGTTCGTTTGACCCCTCAAATCGACCCCTAAAAGTCTCATAATCTCAAGCCCTAAACCCACCTTTTTCTACTGATTTCCATGGATTTAATACTGAGATTATGTTCTATAATCACCCATAAACGAGTTTTAAGGTCCAAAACACTTACCTATATGAAGAACACTAGTTTCCCTCTTCAAAATCGCCCCCAAAGCTCTATGTCCGTACAAAAATGGTGTAAAAAGGGTTTAAGTCGCGGAGGGTTTATTTTATAACTGCCCAGTGATTTTCTCTTCGCGATCGCGGCTTATCCCCACGCGATCGCGATGCCTTGGTTCCCTGCTCCACGCGATCGCATACCCTCTCACGCGGTCTCAATGACCACTGACCCTGCTCCCCACGCGCCTGGCTAGTTCTACGCGATCGCGACCTAGCTCACGCGATAGCACTTCACAGTCTTCCAAACCTACGCGATCGCGGCCTTTGCCATGCGATCGCGATGCACAAATCCCTGCTGCAGAAAAACCAGCAATTCTCTGAGTCCAAAAATGTCGTTTAACCACCCGAAATCAATCTCGAGCCCCTCGGGACCCCAACCAAACTTACCAACATATCCCATAACATCATTCAAGCTTAGTGGCACTCTCAAAACACCAAAACTAACATCAAGACACCAAAATTACATCGGATTCAAGCCTAAGAACTTTGATATTTCTAAAATCCACCAAAGATGCCGAAACTATCCAAAACAACTCCGATTGACCTGAAATTTTGCAGACACATCCAAAATGAAATTATGAACATGTTCCAACTGTCGGAATTACATTCCGACCCGATAGCCTATTTTTCACTGTCGACAGGAAATCGCCAAAAACTAACTTCGCCAATTCAAGCCTAATTCTACACCGGATATCACAAAAATATTTTGGACACACTCCTAAGTCCCAAATTATCTAATGAAGCTATTCGATCCATAAAATCCGCATTTCGAGGTTGTTTACCAATAAGTCAACTCTTAGTTGACTTTTCTCATTCTAAGGCTATTTTTTAAAGACTAAGTGACTGAATTCTCATTTTAACCATTCCGATTCAAGCCTATCAACTCGAACACATCAACTACAGTATAACCAACCTATAGAAATTCAATAACAGTAATTATAATGCAGATTCTACGTAACGACAAA
>ML259145.1:12500-20438 GCA_005239495.1 Nicotiana undulata
GGCCCTTTAGCTCTTGTTCTTGAGAAATGACCGAGTTTGGCCCATTCCTCGAACGAAGTTTTTACGGGATCCCTATCTACCAAAATTTTAACTTCTGGTTCCGGCGAACGAATAATCATTGAGTCCTCCTCTTTCCGGACAACACATACAAAGAGACCCGCCAACAGTCAAATAATTAGTGAACCTTAGAGATATTTCTATAATTAGTTCGTTTCTCTTCTATTTTTCTATCTCCCATCTATCTATTTTTCTATTTTCTTTAGTTATTTACTAGAGCAATTATGATCTGGAAGTCGATCCGGGGCAAGTGTTCGGATCTATTATGACATAGCCTTGAGGCGCTCAACGGACCTTTTAACCTTCTAAAAACCTTTTTGGGCTTTGGATTGATCCAAAAACTGAGTTTTTGTTTAACCTAGTATATATTCATAGAAGTTATTAGATGGAGCTCCTTAATTGTTTACCTAGAAGATTTTAATTACTCTATTCCAAATCACGCGAGTAGCCATTAAACATTACTAAGAGACATCCCCGCTATATATATTTAGTGATTCGAGGGTTTATTTTATTAGTTTTAATAATAAGAATTTTGTTTAATTTAATATAATAAACAAAGTCTATTTTGTACTCTATCTGTGTATCCTTTTTTATTCCTAAAATATAGCAGATGAAATAGAAGGCTTAGAAGGGAGCTAATGAAATTATGTGATTGGGTCTTCCAAAAGCAAAGGAATGATCCGTTTTTTAGTTAACTGATTTGATGGGTCCAACAAACAATAAATTATAATAAATATCTAAATTCTAAATAAAAAAATCAAAAATAATAGACTAAGATTCTAAATAAAGGATAATAAATAAATGGGATCTTCTTTTATTTGAAACGTCTCGTGATCTTCAACCAATTATGCGCTTCAATATAATTACCGGGAGTAAGCGCTATAGCCTGTTTCCAATACTCAGCGACTTGATCAAACTAAGCCTCTGCAGCTTCAGAATCTCCCTGTTGAATGTCCTGTTCTCCCCGGCCGGAATAGGTAGTTCAATTCCTTCCCTTAGAACTGTACTTGAGAATTTCTTACCTCATACGGCTCAGCAGTCAATTCTTTTGGTGTCCCATTTTGATCTATACCATATCTAATAAAATCTAATGAGATTTCTCATGGATCTATCCAGTTTTAGGGTTAACCAAAAGAAAAAATAGGTTAATTACATGAGTTTCAAGCTGAAATTTGGATGAATAATCCGTTTATTTAGTTTTATCTTTTTTCCCACCTTCAGAAGAATAAAGCATAGGCATTTCTACTAGTGTTAGAATTTTATGAAAGATAACTATCTCGGTTTCATAGATACATTTATATAGAATCTTTGAAAAAGACTTTCTTTCATAAGAAAGAAATACTTACTATCTTTGGGATCTGATCCTACACCGCTGCTTAAGACTTTAGTGGATCGACTCTGTTACATAAGTTAATTCCTAATTTTTATCTCACATCATGAGATAAGTATATCTTCCATCATGACATAAGTACGCAGTTATTATTGTATCGGCCCAAAACCTCGCTAATTGATCTTTACGGTGCTTCCTCTATCTCTATCAATTAAAGCCTTATATCCATAGAAAAAAGTTGCTAGGCATTTTTGTTTTTTCCTATTTTGACTTCTATGAAGTTTCTTTCTTTGCTACAGCTGATAAAAATCGTTGTTTTAGACGATGCATATGTAGAAAGCCTATTTGGTTCTAGTAGTTACTTTACTAGATTTTTCTTTTTTTTTTTTTCTTTCTATAGTGGAGATAGTCGCACGTAATGACAGATCACGACCATATTATTAAAAGCTTGTGGTAAGAATGAGTTTCGTTCTAGTGCTCGAAAATAATATTCCAAAGCTTTCGTATGTTCTCCATTACTTTTGTGGATAAGACCTATATTATAGAGTATATAACTTCGATCATAGGGATCAATTTCTAGTCGCATAGCTTCATAATAATTCTGCAAAGCTTCCACGTAATTACCTTCGGATTGAGCCGACATCCGTTACGGTCGCCATTTAATTGAAAGAATCTCTGTTCCAGAACCGTACGTGAGATTTTCACCTCATACGGCTCCTCCCTTATGTGCATAATGAGAATAATACATAGAATCAAAAAAGATTCAACGGTGAAAATATTCTCATTATGAACTCAGCAGGGCTAGTGTTTTTACAAGAAATCTCTAGCCAACCTTCCTGCAAGAGATTCTTTCTTAACATCAAGCCTATTGGGACTAGATAGAAATGATAAGATAACTCCAACAATTTTTTTGTTTTTAACGCCTACTAATTTCCAGGAATTAGTCACTTCAATAGCCTTCGATGGTTATACGGATATCCAAAGGACGAACGCGATGGATGTTTGTTGTCCCAACCATTCTGTAACGAACCGATGGTCGTTTTGCATATTCGGACCCCGTTCCCCTAAATAAGAGTTCCCGTAGCGGCTTATAGAGATTTCTAACTTGTGGGGACAGGTGGTTCAGGATTCAGAAGTGTTTAGAGCAGTATAGGAACGCTTAGTTCCTTAGGGGTGACCTTTTTGGCCAAGTTTGACCTCGGTCAACCTTTTGAGCAAACGACCTCGGAATCGAGTTTCGACAATTCCGGTAGCTTCGTATGATGATTTCGGACTTGTGCGTATTTCCAGAAATAGTTTTGGATAACCCGGGAGCGTTTCGATGCCAACTAGCGAAAATAGAGTTTCCTTAAGTTCATAACTTGGTTTAGAACGTGTTTTTATGTTATCGAGTCCCGAATGGAATTCCGAGATCGGGAATAGTTCTGTTATGTCATTTGTAACTTGCTTGCAAAATTTGGTGTCATTCCGAGTAGTATAGGTCGGTTCGGCGCATTGAAACCGAATTCAAGAACTTGAATTTTCTTAAGTTTGATTCTAGGGGTTTTTGAGGTGTGAATTTGGGTTTTAGCGTTGATTTGGGTGTTCCGAAGGCTTGAGCGAGTCCGTAATATGATTTCGGACTTGTTGGTATAATTGCACGGGGGCTCAGGTGGGCCCAGGTGCCTCCCGGGCACCAAACGAGGCCAAAAACCAACAGCTTCAGTTGCTGGTGCACCAGGTCTGGTGTGGCCGCAGCTGCGGTTGCCCATATCGCAGGTGCGAGACCGCCCCTGCGATCAAGGCCTCGCAGGTGCGTCCCCAGGGGAGATGGTCCAAATCTGCAGGTGCGGACTTTTCTCCACAGGAGCGGATCCGCTGGTGCGGAAATTCCTCCGCAGGTGCGATCCCCAGCCTCCTTGCCAACTTCCGTAGGTGTGAGCCTTGGCTCACAGGTGCGAGACCGCAGGTGCAGTCCTCGAGCCCCATGTGCGATATCACTGAAGGCAGTGAGCTCATTTAATACGGGAATTAACCAATTTTCACCATTTCTTCTCCACCTTAGGTGATTTTGAGAGCTCACAAGAGGGTATTCGGCCTAGCTACTAAGAGGTAAGTAATTTCCATTTAAATGTTGGTTTATTACATCAAATATTAGGTAGATTAACACCCAATTAGTTTAAATCAAAGGGGTTAGAGTGGAAACCTAGGGTTGATGAACTTTAGAGAATTTCACCGCTTTTCTACCATGAAACCATGCAAAACTATATATTAATGATCCTTAGGCTATGGGTGAGTGTTTTCTTCGAAAAATTCCGGAATCCGAGCGTGTGGGCCCGGGGGTGAAATTTGGGATTTCTTCAAGAATGATGAATTAGCTAAACTAGTAAGAGAATTTCATACTTTTGAGTGTATATTAACGTATTTATATGACATTTGACTAGTTTCGAGTCCTCGGGTGTAAAGTTTGGAGTTTCGGGCGTGTTCTTGGTTCGAGAAGTAGGTTCGACACGAGGTGAGTCTCCTTTCCAACCTTGTAAGAGAGAATTGTCCCCATAGGTAAATGATTATATTAACCTTATTTGTGGGGGCTACGCACGCGCAAAGTGACGAGAGTCCGTGCGTAGCTACTACTATGATATGTCGGGTAGAATTTAGAACTTCACAAGCATGCCTTTATGTGCCTTACCTATATCTTTACATGTGTTCCTAGTTGCTTATTATCTTTGAAATTGACATGAGGATATTAGGAAGTTATGTGTAAGTTTAACTGCTTAAATCTCTAATTTCAAGTATAATCCATGATAAATTCCTGAATTTCTTGAAATTTCTATGTATGTATACGAGCACCCGTGTCGCATGTATGATTCGTGAGAGGGGTAGCCTTATAATTATGTCAACCGCGTCGCATGATCGATTCGCGAGCGGGATAATAGATACATCTATGGTTCGTGCCGCTCGACCCTCGGCATTACACATTTATTTTCGCGTCGCTTCGGCCGTACACTTCGGCATATTATGTGCTATGTATTTGACTGAGAGTCTTGTTATTATTAAATAAATTGCTTCATGTGGAAGGGGAACTTGGATTTTTGTGATAATTGCTATTTGACGCATGAGAATAAATTGCAGTTTTATATAATTGATACTTCATGCCGTAGTGATTTCCATCACTACTATTCCTGTCTAGATTTATTTAATCATGTTATTCGTTATTGACCCTAGTAAGTATCACGTCTACCTCTCGTTACTACCTCTTCGAGTTTAGACGGGATACTTACTGGGTACATATTTGTTTATATGTACTCATGCTACGCTTCTGTACTTAATTGTACAGGTTCTGAGGCGGGTGCATATGGTTATCATACCGGAGCGCGATCTTGAGGGTACCTTCTGGATTAGACTACACGGTGAGCTGCCCTTCCTGGCATTCCTCAGCAGCACTGTGGAGTTTCTATTATTTTTTTGGATATTTCTGTCTACCCCCTTCAGACAGTTGTACATTTATGTTGTCTATTTTGTATATTCCACTAGTCGCCTGTGGACTTGTGACACTAGGTCTTGGCACAGGTAGTTGGTTTTCCTAGTATTTTGCTATACTGTATATGTTGGCAAACGACCTTTTGAGTTTCATTTAATCAAGTTGCATCACATGACCATTTTCTTTAAATGATTTCCTAACTAAAATTTGGCAAGTACTTAAATATCCTATTTAGTGAAGTACCTTCGCTAGTGAACTAGTGTTGGCTTGCCTGACTTCGGTGTTGGGCGCCATCACGACCTGAGTAGGAATTTGGGTCGTGACACATTTTTTTAGTCCCAAGCCCGCTAAAGAAAAGGCTGACATAGAAAAAAGTTTTCATGTTTTTGATTCCTAGGTGTAGTGCTTCTTCCCCTATGTTGCCTATTAGCGCTAGTAGAGTAGGATTGACCCGTAATACAAAACCTCTAGGCGTAACCTTTCCCTTAATACTAGAATCGCGAATCGAAACTGTGATGACCCAAAAGGTCATCTTATGTAAATTTAATTATAACTATGTTTCGAGGCCCTGAAAGCCTCTGTCAATCTCACCTCGATGTACGTGCGCATCCCGGGCGCATAGCCTGGAAGCCTTTATGTGGAAACTTGATAAAGGGTTGAATTTATGATAATTAATTGAATAAAGTTGACTTTGATCAACATTTTTGGTAAACAGACCCGGATCCGTGATCTGACGAGCCCGGAAGGTCCGTAGAAAAATATGGGACTTGGGTGCATGCCCGGAATCGAATTCCGAGGACCCAAGTCCGAGAAATGAATTTTTAAAGAAAATTATTTTCTGAAAATAACAAAGACTTATGAAAATGAACCTTGATGTGAAACCTGTGCTGCCGGGCCCGTATTATGGGTCTAGAGCCCGAAACAGGTTCAATATATGTTATTTAAGTTATATGTGAAATTTGGTAAGAAACTGGTTTGATTTGACGGGTTTCTGATCAAAATGGGAAATTTAGAGTTAGTGAAGTTTTGAGGATTTTCATAGAACTTGAAATTTGGTCTGGAACGTGATTTTATGCTATCGAGGTCCGAACGGAATTCAGGGAACGAGAATAGTTCCGTATAGTCATTTATGACTTGTCTGCAAAATTTGAAGTCATTCTGAGTTGTATAGGTCAGTTCGGCGTATCATTATAGGAATTCTAGAACTTGGAAGTCTTAAGTTATGAATTCAGGGGTTTTGGGATGTGATTTGGAGTTTTAGCGATGTTTTGAGTGTTTTGTAGGCCTCGAGCAAGTTCGTACTTTGATTTGGGACTTGTTGGTTTATTTGGGAGGGGGCTCGGGTGGGCCCAGGTGCCTCCCGGACACCACACGAGGCCAAAAACCAGCTAAAACAACTGCTGGTGCAGCTGTTGCTGGTGTGACCGCAGGTGCGGTTGCCCAGCCACAGATACGGGACCGCTCCTGCGGTCCCAGCCTCGCAGGTGCAGAAAACATTCCGTAGGAGCGGGTCCGCTGGTGCGGAAACCCCTTCGCAGGTGCGGTCCCCATCCCCCTTTCCATTTTCCGCAGGTGCGGCCCTTTTCTCGCCGGTGCGGGACCGCAGGTGCGGTCCCAAGGTCGCAGGTGCGAAAACCCCTGTAGGCAGCTATATTTAAAAGTCCAAGGACAGGTTTCCTTCATTTCTTTTGCATTCAAAACTCCAATTAGAGAGGTTCCAAGCTTGAGCAACACCCTCCACGACCCCCCTAGTAACAAGGTAAGTAATTCCTCCTTAAATTCCTAAATTATACATAGAATTCAACTAGATTAACTTCTAAAATATCAAGGATCATGACGTTTGGTAAGAATCTTAGGGCTCTTGGGGTAAATTGTGAATTCTTCACTTAAGTCCATGAATTCGAGTAGAAAAAAACACGTAATTATGATCCTTAGGCTCCGGGTAAATGATTCCTTTGAGAATTTTTGGGATTCGAACGTGTGGGCCCGGGGTCAAAATTACAAAATCCTTCAAGAATGCCTTATTTTGGGTTATTTGGTTAATTCTTCTTCATCGAGCTTGAATTGATTCAATTACACTATATTTGGCTAGTTGCGAGCCGTCGAGTGTAAATTTCGGAGATTCGGGAGCATCCTTGATACGAGGGGTGATTTCGTCGCGAGGTGAGTCTCCTTTCTATCCTTGTAAGAGGGAACTGTCCCCGTAGGTATTCTATGTGTTGTATGTATTTATTTTGGGGGCTACGTGCGTACCACGTGACAAGAGTCCGTACGTAGCGACTACATGTGTTATGTCCGAGTAGTTTAGGACCAGAGCATGCCTTGTATTCTGTCTTGAAATGACTTCTATGTTATAAATTCTTGTTTGATATATCATTGTTATCCCTGAGTATTTCATTGATTAAATATTTGGAAAGAATTGATAAGTGAAGTAGACTTGATGTTTTGTGTGCGCATGTTGTCTCTTTGCCATTTACATCCCGCGAGCGATATGTAAATCTTCCTTCACTCTTAGGGGAGTGGGCCGTACGCCACGACGGATTTTATAGTGCACTTTTGGTACGGGCCGTTCAATCCCTGGTAGTGCACCGAGATTTAATTAAGAATGCACTCTTGGTACGGGCCGGTCGATCCCTGGCAGTGCATGGACGAAGTTATACTATGATATGATATGATTACATTGATAGACGCACTCTTGGTACGGGCCGGTCGATCCCCCGGCAGTGCGTAGGCAGGATTATTGTTAAGCATGCACTCTTGGTACGGGCCGGTCGATCCCCGGTAGTGCATATCTATTCTACACTATGATATGATATGATTACATTGATGGGCACACTCTTGGTATGGGCCGGTCGATCCCCGCTAGTGCGTAGGAATGATTATTGGTAGGCATGCACTCTTGGTACGGGCCAGTCGATCCCCAGCAGAGCATAGCTATTCTTTCTTATGACTCCAGCCTGTTGTCTTATCCTTGTGTGCGCATGACTACTTGGTGTTGTTTCCTGATTTACGATTTAATGCAGTATTAGGAAGAAGAGAAAGTGGAAATGGTCATTTGCTTTCAGTACTTACCTGAAAACCTTGTGTTTAC
>ML259146.1:0-16865 GCA_005239495.1 Nicotiana undulata
TTTCATAAGATGGTTACTTTTGTTGTACAGTTTGGGTATAGTCGGGGCCTTGTCCCAACAGTGTTTATGACACTCTTAGAGGCTATTGTGGACACAGTATTATGGGTTTCTTTTTGCAGCTTTCAGGCTCCAGCCCATAGGCTTCGCATGTATATATATGTGTGTAGGCATGTATGTCTTCAGTCGCGGCCTCGTCGGCCAGCTAGTACTTTATTATTTTGGCTTGTGTACCTTTGTTTATATGACTTATTGTTATTCAAGTCATGACCTTAACGGTCCAGGCTTAGTATTTCAGATGTTGTGCTGCCCGATCTGTTGGGCCCCCAGTTTAGTTAGTTAGTATGTTTAGTGGCTAACTCGATCAAATACAGNTTCTTATTTGGGTACTTAAAAGGATCTAAACTTACCCCCGATGGGACTGGGGGTAACCATAAATTGAAAAAAAAGGAACCAGCTTCTTAAACTTCTTTGGAATGGGGATTGACTTCACTAGCAAAGGGAACAGGAGCAGCTGGGGACGAAGAGACTTGAACAGCAGAAGCCTCACCTTCAGGTGAAGAGAGATTCGGACCTTGTTGAGCCTTCTCAGTGGCCTCCTTGATTTTTGCAATTTTAGCATTAAGGTCGAAACACTCTCGGCTCATTTCAGTCAATGTGTCGAGGTGAGAGTTCATATACGCCCAACTAACATCAACATCTGTCCTATCTTCAAGAGTTTCGTAATATTTCACCCATAGCATAACCTCAGCTCTTAGTTCGTCCCTCTCAGCCACAGCAACATCATTGGAGGCCCTTAAAGAAGCGAGAGACCTTTCCAGGAATTGAACTTTCTCCAAAGAGTTGCGGAGATCCTCCTGGGTCTGAGCAAGTGATTGCACAAGCTCGCCTGAATACTCCTCCTTTTGGTTCAGCAAGGCCTTCAAATTCCTGATCTCTTCAGTTATCTGCTTCAACACGCCATTCTTTCACTTCCTGCTCCATGTTAGAAACCCTCTTCATAAGCTCCTTGCCTATAAGATTGATCTGCAAAAGAAAGTCAATTAGATATGGTAAATACATGTACAAGAATGAACACAAGAAAATGCATTTTACCTTTAAAGAAGTATGCACGATTTCATTAGCCCATGTAAGGGAACTGTGGCTGTCCAACTTAGCTCTCTCTGTCAGGCCTATCAACGGTTTCAACCACACATCAGGCTGGCCATACTTTTTAAAGAGACTACCCTCTGCTGGAACTTCTATCATCACCTGCCTCATCTCCCTGCCGGAAGACCCTACTTCTGTAACAGAAGGCACGGAAGCAGGTAGAGATGCATGAGCCACGGGCAAGGAAGTCTGAAGGGCCGAAAAAGCCACGGGAGAGGGAGAAATGACAGGAGCAGGAATAGCCACGGGAGCAGGAGAAACAACTGGAACAGTTGAAGGGAGTTCTCTAAGAGAAGGAGAGAAAATAGCCAAGGGAACTTCATCAGCAACAGAACCAAAGCCTTCACGGAACAAATGGTCAACAGATTCACGCACGGGAGAGGGAGTAGCATCCTCAGAGGCAAAAAGTCCAACTTCAGGCACGGAAGGCACAATGACAGGTGTAAACACGTCGTCTGAGACCACCTTCCTTCTGCGTGACCTATGGACCAAAGTTCCCTCCTCTTCCTCTTCTTCTTCCGAGGTCCTTGACCCACATGCCTTCCTCTTTGAAGAAGAAGAACCTGAAATGATTTCCTGGGCCTGAGCCAGGGACAACTTGGGAACAGACGCAGCAGAAACTCCACGAGCGGGAAACCCTGTCAAAATAAAAAGGGTAAAAAAGAAACGCTTAACAAGAAAAGAAGCAAAAATAAAAGCTTCGCTTACCTTGGGTCTTAACTCTCCAACCTTACTTCCCGGAGAAGTACTTCCATGAACGTTCTTCCAACGGAGCGGTTAACAAAAGCTTTTCTACCCAATCTCGGAAACCGGAGACATTCTCGGTAGTTCCCATGATTGCTACAAAAAGAAGAAACAACTACGGTATTAATAAAATATCAAAAGAAAAAAGCAAGGAATGTGAGCAAATATGAACTCACGTGCACGATTACACTTCTCAGAGAAGGGAAGATTTTCTTCACCTACTAAACCAACAGTAGGCACAGCAACATACCGAAGAAACCAACCTCGATCCTTATCATTGTCAGGAGTCACCAACACTCTTTTACTCCTGGCAGCCAGGGTAAAAATTCCTTGACGGAATAGCATTGGGGAATAAAGGTGAATAAGATGATTAAAGATGAAGGGGACCGAAGCTAAAGTAGCTAAACATCTAAGACATGCAATGACTCGCCATATAAGAGGACCAACTTGTCTCAAACAAATTTTGAAAAATTGACAGAACTCGATGATAACTGGGTCGACAACCCTAAGGTAAAGGGATAAGTATAAACAAAAGAATATCTCGTCTTGTAAGACGTTATTCTTTGATTACCATTTGGAACGTCGACAAGAAAATCGGACTTCCAAAAACAATCCCTGCATATAAGAGGAATTAAACCTTCAGTGATCAGGGTAGGGTACTTATCAGCACTATCAAGAGATGATAATGAAGAAAGTTGATCTCTAAGCGTCTGACTATCCCTAGCGAAGGTAAACTCCGCAGGTACTATTTCATCGACCCGCGGTTGCAAAGGTTCGTGATGTTCTCTACCTTTGGACGATGATCTGGAAGACTTAGCTCTCAGCGAAGTTAAAGACCTAGAAGAAGGCGGGGAAGTAATTTGAGAAGAGGAAGAACCCCTTGAAGGAGTAGAACCTAAACTCCTCAACCTACCACCTCTCCGGCTCCGCGTCGGAACCGAAGAGGGAGTCAACTCTTCTACATTTATAACTCCCTTAGACTGGTTTGAAGAAGGCATATTTACAAACACAAAGAAAAAGTTCTTTACAAATAAAGAACGAAAGTTAGAAGTTTTTCGTGAAAGTAAAGAAAGGAAAAGGCGTATTTATACTCGAAAACAACCGTCAAAAATGGGAAAAAACAATGATGTGAAAGCCATAATTGAAGGTGTCACTTCATGACTAATGCAGCCGCAAAAAGCCCTAAAAGGCGCTGAACAATTGCAGAACCAACCCGGGGATGATACTTGGCTTAAGCATTAAATGGAAGTGACAAGCGACGCCTACGTTCAGAGAAAGATGCAATGTTTCGAGTGAAGTGGCGGCAAAATATTCCCGCCATAAATGCATATCCACTTACCAAATATTAATCGATAANCCTTGATTACTCAACCAGTTATGTGGAGCAATAAAAACATGACAGCTGGACAGGATTCTATAATGAGGTACGAGGCAAAGAGGCATGGCACAATATACCTACGGGGTAATCAGCTACGGGAAACTCAACCTGATTGAGACAAGGAAGAGACACGGTCAGAATGAATCTGGATAGAGCTATGGGCAGATTCAGAGATCTTCAATTAATGATCCACATGTTACACAACCTTCATGTAAGAGTTACGGTTACTCTTTGTAACGTTACATTAATGTCATAATTAGTCATTAAAGTGTGATCATTGTAAAAGGTAAATGTTATATTAAGAAATTCCCTATATAAGGGAATAAAATATAACTTGTAAGGGACATTCGAACTACGATTATAATACACTTTACTTTCTGTGCATCTCATTATTTACTATTTACTTATTTATTCACAATTATTATTATTACCTTGGTTATCAGAAACCGGCGTTCAACCTAAAAATAGCTTTGGTCAAAGGATCTAATTCTTTGGTTAAACAACGTGTACTCAGTAAGTATCCTGCCTAACCTCAGAGAGATAGTGACGAGAGGTCGACTTTGACACTTGCTAGAGGTCAATACAATATAATCGATGAATGATATCAACATGGGTATTAACATCAAATAACATATAATGACAGGAAAGAACAACTGTTTCCATAAATTTATAAATTCTTCGGTTTCAGTCATTTCTATTAGCAATTTACATCTTTAAGACAATTTAACAGTTCAAGTCACAGATGGTATATAATATATATATATATATATATATATATATATATATATATATATATATATATATATATATATATCATGCGCAGGAAATGCCGAGGGTTGAACTGCCCGAACCAACAATAATAAAATGTGCACTACTGAAGGGTCGAACGGCTCGAACCGTAGATGCATCTATTCCGCCGTGGCGTACGGCCCGCTCCCATGAGAGTAGTAGAAAGAATCACTCCGCTCGAGAAATATATATTGCGAAGCGGTCACACATACGCATACACATCCAAATAGTCCACCCCGACTATATCGGGAAAAGCAATTACCAATAAATGACAAAGTTCTCGTTAATAGTTACAAAAATAGTATTTAAGTCTTTTCCAGAAATTCATTTATCAAATTCGGTAAAAATCTAATCATTTTAAATTTCTTCAATAAGGTTACGAATATGACAAATAAAACATGCTTTTGGGTCCTAAACTGCCCGGACAAGCATAACAGTAGCTACGCACGGACTCCCGTCACCTCGTGCGTACGTAGCCCCCCCAAATAGTCTCACATAATTAATTAAATCACATATGGGGACAATTCCCTCTTACAAGGTTAGAAAGGAGACTTACCTCGCTTCGAAGATTCATAACCGGCTTCCAAGCCCTTCTGATGACTCAAATCAATGCACAACGCTCCAAAACTAGCCAAATAGAGGGAAAATAAATGAAACTTTACTCTAATACTTATAACAATTCAATTTATATAAATTCCCAACTCCGCTCGAAAAGTTGACAAAATTGCCCTCGGGCCCACGTGCCCGAATTCCGAAATTTTTCAAAGATAATGATTACCCATAACCTCACAAACTCAAATATATAATTAACTCTCAATTTNTGACTCCAATTGATGCAAAATGCCCTGAAACTATCCAAATAACAGGCACACCCATGAAAATATACTCTAATGCGCGTAACAATTCAGATTATATAAATTCCCAACTCCGCTCGAAGAATTGACAAAATTGCCCTCAGGCCCATGTGCCTAGATTCCGAAATTTTTCAAAGACAAACTTTACCCAGAGCCTCACTAGCTCAACTATGTAATTTATTCTTAATTTCATGCTCAAATTCGTGGTCAAAATCCAAAAATACACATTCTAGGTCTTTGTTCAAAAATCTCAAATTCCCACCAATTTCATGTCTAATCTATGTATAACCCAAGTGTTTTAGCTCAAAGATGGGAAGAAATCACTTACCTAGAGTTGCTTTGATGAAAATCCTCCATTGAAGCTCCAAAGAATCGCCACACCAAATGAAAAATGAGAGAAATTGGCCAAAACTCGTTTTAAAAACAATCTGCCCAGGTGCTTCATCGAGTTGTACCTTGTGTTGTGCAGGTTGTACATCCTATTACAATTTTCCCTGTTGTATACCTTCTATTGAAACTCCCATAACTCCTTGTATAAATATCCAAATGACAAACGGTTTAAATATTTAGAAACTAGACTCCAAGATCGTTCATTTGATAGGTTGTACACCATATAACTCTTTATATATTCCGAGATATGAGCTTCCAAAATCGACTCCATGCATCAATAAATTCTATCAAAACTGCTTCACCAGCCATCATCATTGATCATAACTTTCTGATCAAATGTCCAAATTATTTTCGGAAGCGCATTCCAACCCCGATATCAAAATTTCCACTTCCGGTCGGATTTCTCAAAAACCTTCAAATTTCTATCTTTAGCCAAATGACTTCAAAATAACCTGCGCATATCCGAATTCACTTCCGATCGTGCTCCCAACTCCAGAATCACCTTACGGAGCTATTCCCGGACTCGGAATCCCAAAGGGACATCTATATCACTGAAATGCCTTTCAACCCAGACTTATGAAATTCCTTCTAAAATGCTAACTTGCACAATATATGTCGAAACGCTCCCGGGTTATCCAAAGCCCGATCCGAACATACGCCCAAGTTCGAAATCATCATACGAACCTGCCGGAACTTTCAAATTCTGATTCCGAGGTCTCAAAATTCCAATTTTAGTCAAATCTTCCAACTTAAGGCTTCCGAAATGAGAATTTTCTTTCCAATTTGACTCCGAAATTCTCGAAATTCAACTTCGACCACGCCTACGAGTCATAATACCTGAAACGACGTTGCTCATGTCCTCAAACCGCCAAACGAAATGTTAGAGCTCAAAACGACCGGTCGGGTCGTTACATAAAATATAATTGTAGGAACACGTTCGAACCACTATTGAAATATACTTTCTTTTTACGCATCTCTACTGCTTTCTATTTGCGATCCATTTACAATTATTTCCATATTCTTTTGGTTATCAGTAACCCATGTTCTTCTTAAAATAGCTTTGACAGAGAATCTAATTCTTTGGTTAAACAAATTTGTTCCGTTACTGGGAATCTGATAATCTCTATTTTTTCTCAAATAACATTCTTTGAATTATGTCGAACGCCAACGACAGCAACCAACAGAGGGTTGGAACTCCGGTTCCATCGCCTTCAGGATCCCCACGAGGCTCAAGGGAACATTCCCCGGAGAGATCTACAACTCAAAACAATAATCACAATAGAAATGAACAAACAGGAGAACAAGATCCTGTAAAACAAATGGTTAGTGAATATGTTACTCAAGACTTGCAAGCTTTCGTGAGGGGACTACCAGCTACATCACCTACACCTCAACCTAACAACACTGCAACTGTGGAAAATCCACAATCTGGATTAGCAAATTCAGGAAGTAGAGGCACTCTAAATGAGTCCCTCGAAGTAAGACCAGGTATGTCCAATAATCCAGAATTACAATCTTTATTACTAACCTTGCAGAAATAGGTGAAGGAACAAAACGATCGAATCGAGCAAATTCCTGGAGTACCACCTGTCATCAAAGGCATTGACGTTGATAGATATTCTCAACAACCTTGGAAGCCAAGCGCAGCACCCTTGCCTCTTTCCAAAAAAAATCAAAACGCCTGATATTCCCAAGTACAATGGGACAACCGATCCACGTGATCATGTAAATGCTTTTACTGCAGGAGTAAAAGGAAACGACCTGACTAAACAAGAAATTGAGTCAGTACTGGTCTAGAAGTTCGGAGAGACACTCACCAAAGGAGCACTAACATGGTATTCTCTTTTACCAAAAAATTCTATTGACTCTTTTGCTAAGCTTGCAGATTCTTTTATAAAAGCACATTCCAGTGCACAAAAAGTCGAAAAAAGAATGGAAGACATATTCAAAATAAAACAAGGAGACGCGGAGTTGCTCCATGAATTTGTAGACAGGTTCCAACGAGAGAGAATGCTGCTACCAAGGGTACCTGACAATTGGGCAGCAATGGCGTTTGCAAGTAATTTAAATGACAGAAGCTCAGAAGCCACAAGAAGACTCAAGGAAAGTTTGAGAGAATTCCCAGCCACGACATGGAATGATGTCTATAACAGGTACAGCACCAAGCTACAAAGAGAAGAAGATACCATTGCTCAATCAAAAGTTGAAGATCGATCAAGTTCTAGATGCTTCAAACCAAAAGGGAGAACAGGTACGATCCATATATGGGACCTTCGGGACGAGAAATTAGTTCCAGGTTTGAAAACACACGGTCGGAATATAGACCGTCAAATAGAGATACAAACTCATCCTCCTCAAGATCCAGAAAGGGTCGGGAGGAACGAAATAGAAGTAATGCAAGAGTTGGAGGCTACAACTTTAATGTAAGTACTTCTGAATTAATTACAATACTGAGAAACATGGGCGATAAAGTTTGATGGCCCAAAGAAATGAGATCGAATCCAAACAGAAGGAATCCAGACTTCTGGTGCGAATTCCATAACGATCATGGACACAGAACATCAGATTGCAGGTTGTTGAGGTGAGGTAGAACAATTATTAAAATAGGGCTATCTAACAGAACTGTTTAGTGAAAAAGGTAAATAGGCATATATGAAGAACATGCAAGAGCCACCAAAACCACCATCTCCAAAGAGAACGTCGAATGTGATACACGGAGAAGAGGAGGTGAACGGAGTAATCTGCAAAAAAAATCACAATTACACACGGGAAGTGGATTTGTGAAGACATAGAAGCAGACAGTATATCATTCGACAATGCAGACGCCAATGGATTTCTGCTTCCTCATAACGACGCACTGGTAATATCCCTACTTATACATGACACTAATGTAAAAAGGGTGTTGATTGATCCAGGTAGCTCAGTCAACATCATTTTTTTAGAGTTGTAGAAGAAATGCTAATGGAGGAACGAGTAATCCCAAAAGCACGAGCCTTATCTGGGTTTGAAAACTCTACGGTCATAACAAAAGGAGAAATTGAGCTTAGTACATATGCAGAAGGAGTAATCAAAAATACGAAATTTCCAGTCATTGATACCGATATGGCTTACAACATAATCATGGGGAGACCATGGATCCATGACATGGAATCAATACCATCTACTTTACATCAGGTAATAAAATTCCCTTCCAAATGGGGAATTCAACAGATTCAAGGCGATCAGCAGACCTCGAGGAATATAAATTTTGTAGTACACTCTAACAAAAAAGAGTTAGCGGAAGAGTTAAAAGGCGAGGAAATTGCCCAAACAGGTACGGAAGAAATTGGTACCCAAATAGGTACGGAAGAAGGAAGCCACGAGAAGGTGAACCAAATCACCACAGAGGCAACATCAAAACATAAGGACATGGATTCTAGACCCGATGTCATTTAGGAGCCCGAAGAAGACGAGCATATTAAAACAACTACTGAGGAGCTCGAAGCTATCCCATTATTCGAGCAGAAGCCTGAGCAGAAAGTTCATATAGGCACGAGGCTGAGTCCCACGAGAAGAGGTAAGTTAATTGAATATTTAAAAGCTAACTCAGATTGTTTCTCTTGGTCCCATTCAGATATGACAGGTATACCTCTGGAAGTGATGACTCATAAATTAAATGAAGATCCATCCTTCGTGCCTGTCAAGCAAAAGAAAAGAAAGCAAGGACCATTCAAGAACCAAGTGATCGAGGAAGAGGTACAAAAACTCTTGAAAAATGGTTCAATACGCGAAGTAAAGTATCCTAATTGGTTAGCTAATACCGTAGTGGTACCCAAAAAGAATGGTAAATGGAGAGTATGCATAGATTACACAGATTTGAATAAAGCATGCCCTAAAGACTCATTTCCATTACCGCACATAGATCAAATGATTGATGCCACTGCAGGTCATGAATTGTTAAAATATCTAGATGCGTATTCTGGTTATAATCAGATAAAAATGGATCCCTCAGACGAGGAAAAAACTTCCTTTATCACATGTTACAAAGTCATGCCTTTTGGCCTGAAATATGCGGGAGCCACGTATCAAAGGCTAGTGACCAAGATGTTCCAGCAACATCTAGGGAAAATAATGGAAATTATGATGACATGCTGGTAAAATCAACACAAGCAGAAGATCATTACCAGCATTTTTGAATCACCTTCGAAATCCTACGCAGGTATAACATGAAACTAAATCCAGAAAAATGTGCCTTTGGCATTGAATCAGGTAAGTTTTTTGGTTTCCTTGTATCAAATAGGGGTATAGAAGTAAACCCTGCTCAAATTAAAACTATTAATGAAATACCTGATATACTTACAAGCAAAAGTAATGTTCAAAGACTAACAAGAAGAATTACAGCCTTAGGAAGATTTATCTCCAGCTCTTCGGAGAAGAGTTTTAAAAAAGCAGAATCAGTTTGAATGGACTGAAGAATGCCAACACGCTCTCAAAGATATGAAGGCCTATCTATCAAGACCCCAGCTTATATCTAAACCAAAAGAGGGGGAAATGCTGTATGTCTATCTTGTCGTTGCAGAAATTGTCGTAAGCGCAATACTGGTAAGAGAAGACAAAGGTAAACAATCTCCAATTTATTATGTAAGCAAGTCCGTATTAGATGCTTATATTAGATATCCTCATCTAGAAAAATTAGTCTTAACTCTAATTATGGCAGCTAGAAAGTTAAAACCATACTTTCAATGTCACCCAATTACTGTTGTGACCTCACATCCACTGGGAAATATTTTGCATAAACAAGAGTTATCAGGAAGATTAGCTAAGTGGGCAATAGAATTAAGCGAACATGACATAATATATCAGCCTAGGACTGCAATAAAGTCTCAAATTCTAGTTGATTTCGTCACTGATTTTAATACTAGCAAAATCCCTGTAGTGAAAAAAGAATTACAAATATTCAACGGGTCTAATCCATGAACATGGACCATATTTACTGACGACTCTTCTAATGTAAAAGGATCCGGCTTGGAAATTATTTTAATATCACCTATGGGTGAAAAGATACAACAGGCCATTAAATGTTATCCCATAACTAACAATGAAGCAGAGTACGAAGCTGTCATTGCAGGGTTCGAACTGGCACGAGAACTCTCAATTGAGCAGATTGTGATCAAAAGTGACTCTCAACTAGTGGTAAACCAGATGCAGGGGACTTATACCCCTAGAGAGGCTTGGATGCAACAATATCTGGAAAAGGCACGAGACCTAGCAAGACAATTCCAATCATGGAAAGTTATGCAAATACCCAGGGAGGAAAATGAAGAAATGGATGCATTGGCTAACCTCGCAGCAGTTACCGACGTAACAAATAAAGACAATGCAATTGTCATACACCTATTTCATTCAGCAATCGACCAGGACAAAAATGAGGTAACATTTAACAATTTAAACTGGAATTGGAGAAACGAAATTGTAAATTTTTTGCAGAACGGTACCGTGCCTGAAGATGAAAAAGTTGCTCAAGCACTTCGCCGGAAAGCTGCACGGTACTGCCTAGTTCAAGAAACTTTATACCATAAAATATTTGGAGGTCCCCTAGCAAAGTGCCTTGGATCCAATCAACCGGATTACATGATGAAGGAAGTGCACGAAGGACACTGCGGAAACCACGCAGGAGCAAAATCCTTAGTAAAAACCCTAATCAGAGCAGGGTATTATTGGCCTAAAATAGAGGAAGATGCTGAGAACTTCGTAGCCAAATGCGACAAATGTCGACGATATGCTAACAATATGCACCGGCCAGCATAATTACTCCACCCAGTGATGTCACCATGGCCATTCATGAAATAGGGCATGGATATAGTGGGACCCCTTCCCCCAGCTAAAGAAAAGGTACGGTTCTTACTCGTATTAACGGATTATTTCACAAAATAGGTAGAGGCAGACGCTTTTAAACAAGTGCGATAAAAAGAAGTGAAAAGCTTCATATGGCGACATATAATATGTCTCTTTGGAATACCAAAGGAGATCGTATGTGACAATGGTCGGCAGTTCATAGGCTCACAAATCACAGAATTCTTCAAAAGTTGGCAAATCAAACGAGTCACTTCGTGACCATATCACCACGTGGATAATGGGCAAGATGAGTCAACAAACTAAGTCATTGTCAACAACTTAAAGAAACGGTTGGAAAAAGCCATGGGAAACTGGCCTGACGAACTACCTGCAGTTTTATAGGCTTACAGAACTACTGCAAAAATAGTCACGAGAGAAACTCCATTCGCACTTGTTTATGGTTCAGAAGCTTTAATACCGGTGGAAATCGGCAAGCCAAGCACGAGGTTCACAACAGCAATGGAAGAAACAAACAACGACGAGTTAAGGACAAATCTGGATTTGCTCGAGAAAAGGAGAGAAGCTGCACTAATACGTATGGCAGCCCAAATACAAATTATAGAGCGATATTACAACATAAAATCTCTCCTCAGATATTTCAAAATTGGGGACTTCCTTCTTAAAAAATTCTTCCAATCGACGAAGGAGGCTGGTGCAGGAAAACTAAATCCAAATTGAGAAGGACCTTACAAAGTCCGTGGCATGCTGGAAAAGGAGCCTATGAGCTGGAAACTATGGACGACAGAATCTTACCAACCAGTTGGAATGCTATTCATTTGAAGAAGTATTACTTCTAAGTAAAAGGAATACCCCTGGTCAAGTATCATTACGTTCGATTTTACTTTTGTAGAGATTAAATTATACTAACCATTTTAGACAATAGGCAAAAAGCTAACTCATCACCAGATGATGACATTAGACCTGCATATACACGAGGAAGTAACTGAATTCCCGGTCTAGAGTTACAACTTTCTGATGGACGTTTTTAAGGGTTAAGCAGTCATCATCTAAACTATATACCTTCGAGTCCTGTATGTTTTTCCTTTTCAGGAAAAGGACAACAAGGAAGGAATAGCCAAGTGCTCGAGATTTCATTCTTCAAAGCTCCAACACTTGGGGGACTATACAGTATGGAAGGCAAAGAAGAAGCAAAGAAGACTATCAAAAAGTCAAAGCTCAAGCTTGAAGATCCATCTACCAAAACAAGTCGAGGATTATGAGCAAAATCAAAGAGCGAAAGACAGAAACACATAGCCTGATTCAGAAACCTTCAAAAATATTCGTAAATATAAACGAATGTTTAAAAAAACATATTCGTAAATGTAAATGAATTTTTAGGTTAATGGAAGAATATTAGATACGAATAAAAATGCACATCCTTGTACTTATTCAAAACTGTTGTAAATGAAAACAGTTACGGATGGAAAAAGCATTCTCCTTGTATTTATTCAAAAAATGTTGTAAACAAAAAATAGTTACTGGTAAAAATTTATACCCTTATATTTATTCAAAAAACTATTATGAATGAAAATAGTTATACCCTTGTATTAATTCGAAAAAACTGTTGCAAAAGAAAAACAGTTACGAGTACAAGTCTATACCAAATCTGTTGTAAGGAAAATAGTTACAAAAGAGTTATGGATGATACACGAACACATGTAAAATGTTGCGAAAGTTTTAAATAATACAAAAACTTTTATCAAAACATTGTCAAAGAAAAACATGTGAAATTCCTATCTCTCTTTTGTATATTTACACCATTATGAAGTTGAGACGTCTTCTTCATTAAGTGTCAATAACAAAAGGGACCTCTTTTATAAATCGTGCCTATTTATGAAAAGGTATGAAAAATCTAAGCATTATTTAATGCAAAGTCAAAAACTAGGAGGTAAATCAAAAACCTCGAAAAGAAAGCATGCGAAAGACTTAAGAGTGAAACAAAAACTCAAAGAAATGAAAAGTCAGGCTAATATTTATATTAATATATTACGGCAAAAAACTAAGTGTTAACTTAGTCTAAGCCGGCTTTGTTTATAAATAGGTTGCCCCTATGTTGTCAGTTGGGCACTTACAAAGGATCAAACTTTACCCCCAATGGGACCGGGGGTAACCACCAATTGTTGGAAATAAAAAAAAAAGGAGAACCAAGTTCATAAAATCTTTTCTAGATGGGGAGATTGTCTTCACTGGCAGGAGGAGCAGCTTGAGATGGCGAGACACGAGTAGCAGGGACCTCAGCTTCAAGTTAAGATAAATTCTGACTTTGCTGAGACTTCTCAATCGTCTCTTTAGTTTTAGCAATTTCGGCTTCCGAGTCAAAACCCTTTTGGACCATTTCCGTCAATGTGTCAAGACGGGCATTCAAATAAGCTCAGCTAACATTGACGGCTGCTTTGTCTTCAAGATCCTCGTAGTCTTTCTCACATTGTTCAGCTTCGGCTCTTAGCTCACCTCTCTCAGCCACGGCAGCACCATGGGAAGCTTGTAAAGGAGCAAGAGATCTTTCTAGAAACCGGACCTTCTCTGAAGAAATACAGAGGTCATCTTGGGTTTGGGTGAGCAATTGAACAAGTTCACCAGAGTATGCCTCCTTCTGATCCAACAAGGCCTTCAGGCTCCTAATCTCTTTGGTGGCACGGGAAAGCTGCTCCGCAAAGGAAGACTCCAAGATATTTTTGTCCTTGCCTGCCTGGTTAGAAGACGCCTTCTCTATGGACAGTTCCGCTGCAACAACTCTAATCCGTTTCTCCCAGGTATACTTTTCCTCCTACATTGCCTCAATGTCAAGCTGTAAACTCTCATACTGCTCCTTCCAATTGTTAGCCTCGGTTTGGAAGTCATTCACTGATTGCTCCACTTGAACGATTCTCTTCACTAACTTTGTGCCTATAAGGTTGATGTACATAAAAAGATAAATTAGATGCGGTACCAATATATAAGTACATATGAAGGAAGATCAAGTTTTACCTTTAAGGACGAATGCACAATCTCATTCATCCAAGTCAAGGAGATGTGGCTTTATAGCTTAGACTTCTCATTTGGGCTTATCAATGGCTTTAATCATACATCAGCCTGGCCCGACCTTTTCAAGAGGCTGCCTGCCGCAGGAACTTCTATTGTAACTTGCTTCATCACCCCCCTGCTGGATGACCCTACTTCAACAGCAGAAGGCACGAAAGCGGAGGCAGCTGTAGGAGCTACGGGCAAAGTAGGCATGGGAGCAGAAATAGCAATGGGAGCAGGAGAGAAAATAGCAAGGAGGCTTCATCAGAGACGGTACCAAAACCTTGTTGGAACAGGTGATCAATGGAATCACGAACAGGAGAGGGAGTTGCATCTTCGGGAGCGGAAAGTTCTGATTCAGACACAGAAGCATCATCAACGGGTGCAGACTCATCGTCGGAGACCACCCTCCTCTTACGTGACCTATGGACCAGCGAACCCTCCTCTTCCTCTTCATCCTCTAAGGTCCGGGACCCACTCGTCTTCCTTTTCGATGAGGAAGAGCCAACAATGATCTCATGAGCCTTAGCCAGGGACAGCTTTGAAGAGGACACAACCGCAGCAGAAATCCCACGAGCAGGAAACCCTACCAAATAAAAAGGGGTCAAATAAAGCTCAAAAAAGGAAGAAGTAAAAACAAAAACAAATTCACTTACCGTGGGTTTTCACTTTCCATCCAAACCTCAAAGAGAGTTACTTCCACGAACGTTCTTCTAAATGAGCGATTGATAAGAGTTTTTCTACCCAACCACGGAAACCGGAGACATTCTCGACGGTTCCCATAGTTGTTGCAAAAGGAAAAGAAACAGTCACGGTACTGATAATTTATCGAAAACAAAATAAAAGGAAAGTGAGAAAAATTATACTCACGTGAAAGATTCCACTTCTCAAGGAAGGGGAGATTTTCTTCGCCTACTAAACCTGCAGTAGGGACATCAACATACCGGACATACCACCCTCTATCCTTGTCATCATCTGGAGTAACTAACACCCGTTTACTCCTAGCCGCGAGAGTAAAGGATACGAAAGCTAAATTGGCCAAATACCGAATGCACGCGACTACTCTCCAGACAAGAGGACCGACTTATCCCAAACAAACTTTGAAGAATCGACAAAACTCAATGATAACAGGGTAAATGGGAGGCTTGAATCCTAATGTGAAGGTATAAGTATAGATAAAAGAGTACTCAGTATTGTAAGAGGTTATCCTTTGGTTATCGTTAGGAACAACGACAGGAAAATCAGGCTTCCAATAATAATCCATATGTACAAGAGACATTAAGCCCTCTGTTATTTGGGTAGGATAAAGGTCAGCACTGCCATGTGATGACATTGAAGAAAGCTGCTCACTCATAGCCTGACTATCCTTGGCAAAAGAAAACTCCGCGGGAACAATCTCATCGACCCTCGGCTCACGAAGTGGTTCATTATGTTCTCTACTCTTGGATGAAGATTTAGAATCCCTAGACCTCGAAGAAGACGAAGGGATATCAGACCTAGAAGATGGCGGGGGAGAAGAATAAGAAGAAGAACCCCTGGAAGAAGTAAAACATAAGCTCCTAAGCCTACCGCCTCTCCTACTCCGTGTTGGAGCAGAAGAGGAAATCAATTCATCTTACGAAGATGACGAATTTACGAAGATCAGGTGGAGGTCAGTCCCCTTTTCTAGATTGTTGGTTTGAAGAAGACATATTTACGCAGATGACGAATTTACAAATAAAGAAAGAAGGTAGGAAGTTTTTCGTGAAAGTAAATAAAGGAAAAAGGGTACTTATACTCGAAGACGACCGTCAAAAAATGGAAAAAACAGTTATGTGAAAGTCATAATTGAAGTTGTCACTTCGTGACTGATGCAGCCGCAACGCTGAATAATTGCAGAATTAATCCGGGAATGCCACGTGGCATGGGCATTAAATGGAAGTGACGAGTTTTGCATACATTCAGAGACGGATGCAATGGTACGAGGGAAGCGGCGAAAAACTATTCCCGCCATAAATGAGTATCCACTTACCAAATATTAATCGATAAATAAATGGTAAGTGGGGGGACTATCTGTATTGGTAAAAATGAGCTTCACACGTGTAATAATTATGATGACTCAGCAACCTATGTGGAGCAATGACAATATGACAACTGGATAAGACTTTATGAAGAGGTACGAGATAAAAAGGAACGGAATAGCATACCCACGGGGTAATCAGATACGGGAATCTCAACCTAATTTAGAAGATGAAGAGATACGGTCAGGATGAATCACGGCAGAATAAATGGCAGATTCGGGGATCTTCAATTAATGAGTCAGACGTTACATAATCTTCACGCAATAGTTGCAATTAATCATTGTAACGTTACATTAATGCCATTATTAGTCATTAATGCTCAATCACTGAAAAGAGTAGACGTTATATTAAGAAATTCCCTATAAAATGGAGTAAAATATAACTTGTAGGAACACGTTCGAACCACTATTGAAATATACTTTCTTTTTACGCATCTCTATTGCTTTCTATTTGCGATCTATTTACAATTATTTTCATATTCTTTTTGTTATCGGAAACCCGTGTTCTTCTTAAAATAGCTTTGACAAAGAATCTAATTCTTTGGTTAAACATCCATAGCATCTGGTATGGCTAGAAGTGCATAAAAACGGGACTGACCTCCACCTGATCGACCCCCCCCCCCCCGGG
>ML259147.1:8790-29748 GCA_005239495.1 Nicotiana undulata
TTATATATGCACGAGGGGACATTCTGTGCCGAGTGATTGTGAGGTTATGCACGAGGGGACATTCTGTGCCGAGTGACTGTGAGGTTATGCACGAGGGGACATGCCGTGCCTTTCCTGTTCATTATATGTTTGAGAAGCTATATTTCTGCCTTGTCTTTACATTTCATTTATTACCTTGTACTGCTGTGCTAGCATACTGTTACCCCATCTCCCCAGCATGTTCTCCCCGTATCTGTCTTACTTGCTTATTCCTGTTGCCATTTTTCCTATTATTATATAAAATTGCACAGGTACATATAGGGGTGTGCATTCGATTTATCGATTCGATTTTGACCCTTATCGATAATTGCTTATCGATTATCGATTTGTACATATGCTTATCGTTATCGTTTCAATAAGGTTTCGATTTTTTCGATTTCGATTTATCGATTTTTGGGGCTTATCGATTCGGTTATCGATTACACCAATAAGAAAATTTGCGGGATTCCACGAAACGTATATCGCTATAAACACGCCTAACTAATATGGATAAAAGAAGCTAAAATAAGACGAACACCGTTTATAAAATAAAAATTGTGTCAACAAGCACACGCAACGAAACTAAAGTAAAGGATCAAATGTATGCCACCAAAACTCCAACGGTATAAAAAAAAATACATCATCAAGGCTAATTCTGTTTTTCATTAATTTGAATTTCATTCTCTTGAGTTTTAAATATGATCATTCGTTAAATGTGATATCCCTTGCTGAAACTACTAACCTTTAAACATGGAAGAAATTAAGAAAAATATTAAGAACTTTGTAATACATCACATTCTTTTACAAGTATATTATTTAAAATGGAGAACTTACATAGCAGCTAACTAACTCTAGCAAACATCGTCGGTGGAAGCTTCTTTGCCAAGATTAGTAAAATCTAATAAGAATATATATATATAAAATAAAAAAATTAAAAATTAAAAATAAATAAAAAATAAAAAATAAAAAATAAAAAATAAAAATAAAAATAAAAAATAAAAAATAAAATAAGAATGTATATTAACAAGTCAGGCAATTAATATATTATTTAACTATTTTAAGCAATACAATAAAATTATGTTAGGGACTTAGGGTAAAGGAAATGGTATTATAAAATAAGGGTATATTTATCTTTTTAGTATATCTTATCGGTTTATCGATAAATCGATAAACCGATAAGCGAAAAGGATAAAATCGAAATCGAAATCGATAAATCGATAAGGAAAATTTCGAAATCGAAATCGAAATCGATAAATCGATAAACCGATAACAAATAATCGATTCGATTTATCGATAAACCGATTCGAATGCGCACCCCTAGGTACATATGTTGTGTTGGTCCTAGCCTCGTCACAAATTCGCCGAGGTTAGGCTCAACACTTACTCAGTACATGTGGTCGGTTGTACTGATGCTACACCTGCACTTCTTTATGTTGTGCAGACTACGCTGCCGGACCTGCAATCCAAAGGGCATAACATTATAGCAATAAGTCCCCCTATTAGTAATAAAAGAAGTTTTTTCTTCATCCAAAGGGTCCATTTTGCTTTGATTATAACCATAATATGCATCTAAAAAGTTTAATAATTCATGACCCGCGGTTGCAACGATCATTTTATCTATATGTGGCAAGGGAAATGAATCTTTAGGACATGCTTTATTTAAATCAGTATAATCAACACATACCCGCCATTTGCCGTTCTTTTTGGGTACCACTACGGTGTTAGCTATCCAGTCAGGGTACTTTACCTCTCGTATCGACCCTATATTTAAAAGCTTTTGAATTTCTTCATTGATTACTTGATTCTTGAAAGATCCTTGCTTTCGTTTCTTTTGTTTAATAGGTACCAACGATGGATCTTCATTTAACTTATGAGTCATCACTTCTGGTGGGATACCTATCATATCTGAATGGGACCACACAAAACAATCTTCATTAGTTTTTAAATAATTGATAAACGTACCTTTTTGTTCTGGAGTTAGTCTTTCTAACAATTTCACGCCAATGTAAAGTTTTCTTTCGGGCTTTTGTTCTGAGATGGGAACAGCCTCGAGTTCTTCAGCAGTTGTTTTGATACATTCTTCTTCTTCTAATTCATGAATGAAATCTGGCCTGGAGTCTATGTCCGTATGTTCTGGCTCATTCTTGATGTTTACAGGATTTGTTTTGTCATTATCTTCTTCCGTACCTATTAGAATATCTATTTCTTTGGTACGTAACTGATCAGAAGTTTGTGCCGTACCTGTTGGTTGATAAGCCTCTGTTTGACAATTCGTTGTTTTTTCCGCATCTCTTTTACCGTTAATAGATATCGAGTTAATATTTCTTGAGGTTTGTTGGTCGCCCCTGATCTGCCTTATTCCCCATTTGGAAGGGAATTTTATTACTTGATGTAAAGTAGATGGAACTGCTTTCATATCATGAATCCATGGTCTTCCCAGGATAACGTTGTAAGCCATTTCTGTATCAATGACTTGGAATTTTGCATTTTTGATGACCCCTTCAGCGTAAGTGTTGAGTTCAATCTCACCTTTAATTATCACTGTTGAATTGTCAAACCCAGATATAGCTCGAACCTTTGGAATCAATGTATTTTCGACTAGCATTTCTTCTATAACTTTCATCAAAATAATATTGACTGAACTGCCTGGATCAATCAACACCCTTTTAACGTTAGTGTCATGAATTAGTAAGGATATTACCAATGCGTCATTGTGTGGAAGTGTTAATCCACCAAAGTCTGCGTTGTCAAAATATATTTGCTCTTCGCTCATTTCTTTTCGAACCCGCTTTCCGTGAGTGTTCGTGACTTTTGAAGTTAACTGGCAGATTATCCCGTTTACTTCTTCTCCTCCGTGTATTACATTGGCAGTTCGCTTTGGGGAAGGCGGCTTTGTCGGTTCCTGCATGTTCTTCATATATGCCTGCTTACCTTTATCACTAAACAAGTCCGTTAAATAACCCTGCTTTAATAAATGTTCTATTTCACCTTGTAAATATCTACAGTCTGCCGTCCTATGGCCGTGATCGTTATGGAATTCACACCATTGATCGAGGTTCCTCCTGTTAGGGTTGGAACGCATTTCTTTAGGCCATTTAACCTTGTCTCCCATACTTCTTAGTATTGAGACAAGCTCAGTGCTGCTTATATTAAAGTTATGGTGTCCAATTCGGGTAATATTCCGGAATTGTTCATCTCGATCTCTCCTGGATCTTAATGAGGATGAGTTCATATCTCTTCCTGAAAGTTTTGTATTTTCGAACCTAGGACGTAGGTCACGTCTCAAGGGTCCTAAGTAAGGATCATACCTGTTTTTACCTGACTTTTTCTCTGATTCTAGCTGCCTTTTTTGTGATATTCTTCATTTTTTGATCGTGTGATTATATCTTCTTCAATTCTTAATTTAGTATGTACCTGTTGTATACGTCATTCCATGTTGTGGCTGGGAGTTCTCTTAGACTTTCTTTAAGTCGTCTCGTGGCTTCTGAACTTTTCTCGTTCAAGTTGCTTATGAATGCCATAGCTGCTCAATTGTCAGGCACCCTTGGTAGTTGCATTCTTTCCCTTTGAAACCTGTCTACAAACTCACGGAGCAATTTTTTGTCTCCTTGTTTTATTTTGAATATATCTTCCATTCGTTTTTCAACTTTTTGTGCACCAGAATGTGCTTTTACAAATGAATCTGCAAGTTCAGCAAAAGAATTTATAGAGTTTTCAGGGAGAAAAGCATACCAGGTTAAGGCTCCTTTCGTGAGTGTTTCTCCAAGTTTTTTGACAAGGACTGATTCTATTTCCTCTTTTGTCAAATCGTTGCCTTTTACTCCAGTAGTGAAAGCAGTCACGTGATCACGTGGGTCAGTCGTGCCGTCATATTTGGGGACATCGGGCATTCTAAACTTCTTAGGTATAAGTAGTGGGGCTGCACTTGGCTTCCAAGGTTGTTGAGAGTATCTATCAGCATCAATTCCTTTGATAATAGGTGGAACACCAGGGATTTGCTCGATGCGTTCGTTCTGTTCTTTTATCTGCTTCTACATAGTTAATAGTAAATTTTGTAATTCTAAATTACTAGTCGTACCTGGTCGTGTTTCAGGAGATGTATTGAGAGTTTCATTCCTGGTTGAATTTGTTAAGTCTACTTGTAAATCTTCCACTGGAGTTACATTATTTAGTGACGGTGCCGGTGGTGTTAGAGGTACTTGTGGTAATCCTCTTGCAAATTCTCGCAAAGCTTGTCCCACGTATTCTGCGATCATTTGCTTTATTTGATCTGATTCCACTGTCTGTTCATTGTTGTTACGATTGCCAGCTCTCTCGGGAGATGGTTCTCTTGAAGTTCGTGGAGTTCCTCGAGGAGGAGTTGAAGCTGGAGTTTCACTCCTTTGCTAGTTGTTATCGTCATTATTGCTTACATTGTTGTTGTTGAAATTTGACATGATTTTAAGGATATCGATTGGTAATGAAAAACGATGATTACCAGAATTCCCGGTAACGGAACCAATTTGTTTAACCAAAAAATGAATTCTTTTGACTAAATCTTAATTTAAGAAAAACTCGGGTTACTGATAATCAAATCAACCAAATAGAGAGTAAATATTGATAATTGAGAGCGAAAGAATAAAAGAAGCCTTTATTTCCCAAAAATCAGATCCTCCTGTTTGTTACATTAACATTCCTTTTATAGGGATGGTCTCCTAGTACAACGTTTGTATTTCTGTCATGAAGCCTATTGAATGCTTAATTATTGCATTTATGAGGCGTTACAAAGATGAATAGTAACTGTTATTTTAGGAGTTGCATAACGTACGGGACATTGATTACTGATCTTCGAATCGGCCTGTTATTGCGTCCGGATTCGTTGTGACCGTGCCTTTTCTTCTTTGGTGATCTTTTCGTGGCTAATTCCTTGTATCGACCGTACCTCTTTATCCCGCGTCCGCGTGTGATATTTTGATTGGTCCACCTGGCTGGCTGAGTCATCCAAAATCTGTACACGTGTAAGGCTATATATTTTTTACCAATACAATAGTGGGACCCCTTCCCGCAGTTAAAGGAAAGGTACGGTTCTTACTTGTGTTAACTGATTATTTCACGAAATGGGTGGAAGCAGAAGCTTTTAAACAGGTGCGAGAGAAAGAAGTGAAAAGCTTCATATCGAAACATAATATGCCGTTTTGGTATACCGAAGGAGATCGTATGTGACAATGGCCCGCAATTCATAGGCTCACAAATCACAGAGTTCTTCGAAAGCTGGCAAATCAAGCGAATCACTTCGTCACCATATCACCCTGTGGCTAATGGGCAAGCCGAATCAACTAACAAAGTCATCGTCAACAACCTGAAGAAACGATTGGAGAAAGCCAATGGAAATTGGCCTGATGAGCTACCGGCGATATTATGGGCTTACAGAACAACTCAAAAAACAACCACGGGAGAAACGAACAACGACGAGTTAAGAACCAATCTGGATTTGCTCGAGCAAAAAAGAGAAGTTGCACTGATACGAATGGGAGCTCAAAAACAAATCATAGAACGATATTACAACAGAAAAGCTCATCTCAGATATTTCAAAATTGGGGACCTAGTTCTTAAGAAAGTCTTTCAATCAACGAATGAAGTTGGTGCATGAAAGCTAAACCCAAATTGGGAAGGACCCTACAAAGTCCGTGGCATTGCTGGGAAATGTGCTTATGAGCTGGAGGCTATGGATGGCAGGATCTTACCAACCAGTTGGAATGTCGTTCATTTAAAGAAGTATTACTTCTAAGTAAAAGGAATACCCCCGGTCAGGTATCATTACGTTCCATTTTATATTTGTACAGTTAAAATTTTACTAACTGTTTTAGATGATAGGCAAAAAGCTAACCCATCACCAGATGATGATATTAGACCTGCAAAGACGCGAGGAAGTAACTGAATTCCCGGTCTAGGGTTACAACTTTCTGATGGACATTTTAAAGGGTTAAGCAGTCATCATCTAAAAATTATATACCTTCGAGTCCCGTATGTTTTTCCTTTTCAGGAAAAGGACCACAAGGAAGGAATAGTCAAGTGCTCGAGATTTCATTCTTCAAAGCTCAAACACTTGGGGGACTATACAATATGGAAGGCAAAGACGAAGCAAAGAAGACTATCAAAAAGTCAAAGCTCGAGCCTGAAGATCCATCTATCCATCTACCCAACAAGTCAAGTGATACGAGCAAAAACAAAAGAGCCAAAGACTCAAAACACAAAGCCTGATTCAAAAAACCTTCGAGAACATGTTCGTAAATGTAAACGAATGTTTCAAAAACATATTCGTAAACGAATACTCAGGTTAAAGGCAGAATATTAGTTACGGGTAGAAATGCACATCTTTGTACTTATTTAGAAAACTGTTGTAACAGAAAACAGTTACGGATAAAAGATCAATATCCTTGTACTTGTTCAAAACTGTTATAAATGAAAACAGTTACGGATGAAAGATCATTATCCTTGTACATATTCAAAACTGTTATAAACGAAAATAGTTGTGGATGATAAAGCATTACCCTCATATACACTTGTAAACTGTTATCAATTATGGGTAAATATTCATACCCTTACTCAAAAATGTTGTAAACAAAAACAATTATTCCCTTGTATTGACTCGAAAAAACTGTTACAAAAAAAAACAGTTACGAAATACAAGTTTGTATCAAATCTGTTAAAAGAAAATAGTTGCAACATGATTTTTAGACGATACGCAAACACATGTGAAGTGTTACGAAAGTTCAACACAAAAACTTTCTTTAAAACATTGTTAAACAGAAACATGTGAAAAATTCCTATCTCTGTATTGCATATTTACACAATTATGAAGTTGAGACGTCTTCTTCATTAAGTGTCGATCAAAAAGGGCCCTCTTTTATAAACCGTACCTATTACGAAAAGGTACGAGTAATCTAAGCATCTTATAAATGCAAAACTCAGAGGTAAAACTAATACCTCAAAAATAAAGCATGCAAAAGACTTATAGAGTGAAACAAAAACTCAAGAAACTAAAGTCATACTTGCATTGATATATTAACGGCAAAATAAACTAAGTATTAAACTTAGTCTAAGCCGTATTAAATTTTTACATTAGGTGCCCCTAAGTTGTCAGTTGGGGAGTTAAAGGATCCAAACTTAAACCCGATGGGACTGGGGGTAACCACCAATTGATACAAAGAAAAAAAACAAAGATCTTAAACTTCTTCATATGGGGGGTTGTCTTCATTGGCAGGAAGAGCAGCTTGGGATGAAGAGACATAAGCAGCAGGAACCTCACCTTCAGGTGAAGAGAGATTTTGACCTTGTTGAGACTTCTCAATGGTCTCTTTGGTTTTTGCAATTTCGGCTTTTAGGTCAAAACCCTCCTGGATCATTTCCGTCAATGTGTCAAGACGAGAGTTCATATAAGCCCAACTAACATCGACGGCTGCCTTGTCTTCAAGAGCTTCATAATCTTTCTCCCACAGCTCAACTTCAGCTCTTAATGCATCCCTCTCAGCCACGACAACATCATGAGAGGCCTTTAAAGGAGCGAAAGACCTTTCCAGGAATTGAATTTTCTCCAAAGAGTTGCGGGGATCCTCCTGGGTTTGAGTGAGTGATTGAACAAGTTCGCCCGAATACTCCTCCTTCTGGTCCAATAAGGCCTTCAAGATCCTGATCTCTTCATAGGCACAGGAAAGCTGCTCTGCGAATGAGGACTCTAGGACGTTCTTATCCTTGCCTGCCTGGTCTGAAGATGCCTTCTCAACGGATAACTCTACTGTCATAACCCCCACTTGCTGCTCCAAGGTACACTTCTCTTCTTCCACTGCATCCATGTCGAGTTGTAAGCTTTCATACTGCCCTTTCCAATTATCTGCCTCAACACACGACTCCCTTGCTTCCTGATTCGTAGTAGAAACCCTCTTCATTAACTCTGTGCCTATAAGATTGATCTACAAAAGGATACAAATTAGACACATCAAGAGCATTTACAAGAATTTATGAAGGAAAACACGTTTTACCTTTAAGAGGAGTGCACAATCTCATTTACCCATGTAAGGGAACCGTGGCTGTTCAACTTAGCTCTCTCAGTCGAATCTATTAATGGTTTCAGCCATACATCAGCTTGACTTGACTTTTTGAAGAGGCTACCCCTTGTTGGGACCTCTATCATCACCTGCCTCATCTCCCTTCTGCTGCAAGACCCTACTTCTGTAACATAAGGCACGGAAGCAGGGGCAGATGAATGAGCCACGGGCAAAGAAGTCTGAGGGGAAAAAAAATCCACGGGAGCAGAAGCAATAACAGGAGCGGGAACAGCCAAGGGAGCAGAGATTAAAGCAGGAGTAACTGAGGGAAGTTGTTTAGGGGAAGGAAGAGAGAAAACAGCAAGGGGAGATTCATCAGCAATAGAACCAAAACCTTCACGGAACAGGAGATCAATTGATTCACGGACGGGAAAGGGAGTTGCATCCTCAAGGGCAGATAGTTCAGCTTCAGGTACGGGAGGATCAGTGACAGGTGCAGACTCGTTGTCAGAGACCACCTTCCTTCTGCGTGATCTATGTACTAAAGAACCCTCCCCTTCCTCTTCCTCTTCTAAGGTCCTTGACCTACTTGCTTTTCTCTTTAAAGAAGAGGAGCCAGAAATGATCTCCTGGGCCTTTGCCAGGGATAACTTTGGAGCAGACATGGATGCAGCAGAAACTTCACGAGCAGGAAACCCTGTCAAATGAAAAGGGTCAAATAAAGCTCAAAGGAGGGAAGAAGTAAAAACAAAAACTTCACTTACCGTGAGTCTTAACTCTCCAACCAAACCTCCCAGAGAGGTATTTCCACAAACGTTCCTCCAATGGAGCGATTAACAAAAGTTTTATCTACCCAATATAAAAAATCGGTGACATTCTCGACGGTTCCCATGATTGCTGCAAAGAAAAGTAACAGTTACAGTACTGATAAAGTATCTAAAGCTAAAGGAAAATAATGTGAGCAAAACTGTACTCACGTGCAAGAATCCACTTCTCAAGGAAGGGAAGATTTTCTTCACCTACTAAACCAGCAGTAGGAACAGCAACATACCGGAGGTACCACCCTCGTTCTTTTTCGTCATCATTAGTCACTAACACCCTTTTACTTATGGTCGCGAGGGTGAAAACTCCCTGGCGAAATAGAATTGGAGAATAGAGGTGAATGATATGATGAAAGGTAAAGGGTACCGAAGCTAAGTTAGCCAAATATCTAAGACACGCAATAACTCGCCACACAAGAGGATCGAGTTGTCCCAAACAAATTTTAAAGAATCGACAAAACTCGATGATAAATGGGTCGATGGGAGGATTGAATCATAATGTGAAAGAATAGGTATAAGCGAAAGAATACCCAGTCTTGTAAGAGGTTATTCTTAGATTACCATTGGGAACGCCAATAGGAAAATCAGGCTTCCAGCAGCAATCCCTGCGTACCAGAGGTATCAAACCCTCGGTTATTTGGGTGGGATACTTGTCAACACTATCAAGAGACGACATTAAAGAAAGCTGGTCTCTAAGGGCTTGACTATCCCTAGCAAAAGAAAATTCCATAGGTACTATTTCATCGACCCTCGGCTCTTGCAGAGGTTCACTAAGTTCTCTACCTTTTGAAGAAGATCTAGAAGCCCTAGCCCTGGGAGAAGATAAAGAAATGGCAGACCTAGAAGAAGACGGGGAAACATGAGAAGACGAAGAACCCCTTGAGGGAGTAGAACCTAAACTCCTAAGCCTCCCGCCTCTCATACTTCGCGTCGGAGCAGGAGAAGGAGTCAAGTCATCTACGTTAATAATTCTTTTAGATGGGTTTGAAGAAGACATATTTACAAAGGCAGAAAAAGTTCTTTACAAACGAAGTATGGAGGTCAGAAGTTTTTCGTGAAAGTAAAGAAAAGAAAAGGGGTATTTATACTCGAAGGCAACTGTCAAAAATGGAAAAAACAGTGATGTGAAAGTCATAATTGAAGTTGTCACTTCGTGACTGATGCAGCCGAAAAAAGCCCTAAAAGGCGCTGAATAATTGCAGAACCAATCCGGGAAGGCCACATGGCAGAGGCATTAAATGGAAGTGACAAGCGACGCCTACATTCACAAATAGGTGCAATGGTATGAGTGAAGCGACTGCAAAATATTCCCGCCATAAATGAGTATCCGCTTACCAAATATTAATCGATAAATACATGGTAAGTGGGGGGACTATCTGTATTGGTAAAAAAGAGCTTCACACGTGTAACAATTATGATGACTCAGCAAATCTATGTGGAGCAATGAAAACACGACAACTGGACGGAACTTTATGAAGAGGTACGAGACAAAGAGACACGGAATAACATACCTACGGGGTAATCAGCTACGGGAATCTCAACCTAATTGAGAAGATGAAAAGGCACGGTCATAATGAATCCAGGCAAAATAAAGGGCAGATTCGGAGATCTTCAATTAATGAGCCAGACGTTACATGACCTTCACGCAATAGTTACAGTTAATAATTGTAACGTTACATTAATACCATTATTAGTGTTTAATGCTCAATCACTGAAAAAGGTAGACGTATTAAGAAATTCCCTATATAAGGGAGTAAAATATAGCTTGTAAGGACACACTCGAACGACTATTGCAATACACTTACTTTTTGTGCATCTTATTGCTTTCCTTTTACGAGTTTACTTACAATTATTAGTTTATTCTTTGATTATCAGAAACCCGTGTTCTTCTTAAAATAGCTTTGAGCAAAGAATCCAATTCTTTGGTTAAACAGATACAAGTGCTGAAATTGATAATAAGTTGTTGCGGTACTTGATAAAAATGTTGATAAGCTCTTTTTCTGTTAAAATGACTTAAATAACCTTAGAAATGTTTACACTTATAGGGCGTAATTTTTTCAAAATTTTAGATTCCAAATCGATCCAAATCGATCCAAATACAAAATATTCTATTTGTCATTTTATTTTAAATACAATTGTGTTTATAATAAATATAATTTATTTTATGATAAGCATATAATTATAGGTAATAATAATTAATAAATTCATAACAGTTTCTCAGTAAAAAATAAACCAAAATATGACAAAAAGTTTGAAGAGAAACAAACATTGATACACCAAAAATTTGATATGTCCTCATTTATTACATACAATTGAAATATTAATACACAATCACTTAGATATAAATATGCAAAGGGATAGAGAATTTGCTTATTTTAAATAGTCAATGAGAATTGTAGACTTGGATAGGTTGGGAGGTTAGGCTGAAATAGTACTTGAGGCAGTGAGTATCGATGTAAGAGTTTTGTTCTAAAAAATTTTTAAGGATAAAATTGTAAAATTTTTGGTCAAACTTTTAACTTTACCAAGCGCGTAGATAAGAAAACATGCGCAATGTTAACTATGTAAATTCTAACTTTCTTTATCTAGAGCACGTAAGTGAATTACCGTGCTCAGCCACCGGAAATGGCCAGATGGAGGCCGACGAAGAAGCAGATCAAGGCAACTGTGACAATTGAAGCCATAGCTAAAAGGATTGGAGTAACTACAACAAGCAGTGATGGTGAAATTGCATAAGAGGCGAATGAATGGCCGGTTTTACCAAATCGGAGAAGTGGACCTAATACTCCAATTTCAGGTGTGATTGCGACTGGAATTACACCGATGAACAATGATCAGGCCAAAGGAACACCACAATCACACATGCATGTACATGCATGTGGAAGTCAGCTTCAGCAGGAACCGATGGAACAGAGAGATGGCAAGGTGAAGGAAGTGCAGCAAGTCGATGAGGAATCATAGACTAAACAGCCGGAGAATAAGACTTGGGCTAACCTAGTAGGTAACAATCGATTTGGATTGCGAGGTATGAATCTCAATTTTGTAGCTCCAATAGTTCAAAATGGGGAAACAATTGTGGAATTAGCAAAAATTGAAGTTGAAAAGGAAACAGAGAAATTGTGAAATGCTTTGATTCTGTATGTTGTTGGTTCTACACCTACGATTGGAGCGCTGGAGAGATTTGTAGCAAATCAGTGGAATTTCATAGCTAAGCCAATGATATTTTATCATAATGAGGGATACTTTATGATTAAATTCAATAATAGGGAAGATCGAGATGCTATACTATATTCTGGACCTCATACTATTGGGAACAAGCCTATAATCACAAAGGTTTGGTCACCAGATTTTAGTTTCAAAGATGAAGTTCTGAAAACAATTCCATTATGGGTCATACTGCCAAATTTACTATTGAATTGCTGGAGTGCAGACTCGTTAAGTAGAATTGGGAGTGGATTAGGTATGCCTTTGTAGGCGGATGAATGCACGACAAAAATGGAGAGAATATCTTATGCAAAAATACTGATTGAAATAGATGTAGCAGTTCCATTACCTGAAACTATTAAAATTCAAGATCAAAATGGCAGGAAGTTCAATCAAAAAGTTGAGTATGTCTGGAGGCCAGAGTATTGTGGAAAATTTCCAATGATTGGGCATTGTTGTAATGAGAAAAGGCAGCAGGACAATGGGCAAGTAATGAAGATAAATGTGCAGAAGAAAGTATGACAAGTCAAAGAGGTAGCAGGGCAGAAACAGGAAAAAGTGAAGGAGAAAGAACTTTCAGCAAGTGTTGAGGAAAATGAAGTAGTAGAAACTAATGAAGGATGGAATGCAGTCAAAGGAAAATCAGTAGCCAAACCTCTGTATGTGCCAGATAAAAGCAGGATGAGTATAACAAATGGATTCAATGTGCTTAATAAACATAATGAAGTTGAACAACAGGCTGAACAAGACAAAACTGTTGAAAGAGGTCAAAGTAGTAGATGTGAAAGTACAGGGGTGGTACAGGTCCTATTCAAACAGAAATGAAGTTAGTAACATGGAATATAAGGGGACTGAATAAGAGTTATAAGCAAAAGGAGTTAAGTAGATATATAAGAATAAGCAAAATTAGCATTATGCTATTTTTGAACATAGAACAAAAGAAGAAAAAGGAACAGATTATAAAGAGCATTGTAACAGGATGGAACCATGCTGCAAATTCTGATGGGAATGGAAAAGGAAGAATATAGGTTATATAGTATCCAAACAAGCTTCAATTCACTGAATTGTGGAGAGTAATCAATTGATACATGGGAAGGTGACAATGGGTGACAAGCAAGTGCAATTCTATTTTACTGCATTATATGGCCTACATACTGTGGAGGATATGAAGGCACTTTGGAAAGAATTAGAAGTTGTTAGAAATAGAGTGGATTGGTCTTGGCTAGCAATGGGTGATTACAATGCAATACTGGATATTGAGGACAGAAAAAGTGACAAAACAATACAGGATATAGAAATAAGGGATTTTAGGGAATTCATGATTGATAATGACATGAATGAACTAAAATACATAGGGAGGAAGTTCACATGGACTAACAACCATGTATGGAGCAAGATTGATAGAACCATAGTCAATGCATAGTGGATGACTACAATGAAGAAGCTAGAAGTGATTGTGATGGAACCATTCCTATCTGATCACACACCTTTGAGTATTCAATTTGAAGATGCAGGAAGGGATGGGCCCAAACTATACAGATTTTATAACTATGTGGCTGATATGCAGGGCTTTATAAGTGTGGTGGACAAAGCATGAAGTACTACTAACAAGAAGCAAAACAGTAAAACATGAAATGAAAAAGATGCATACAGAGGAATTAAAAAAAGTTAGTGAGACAGTTCAACAAATAAGAAGGCAATTGCAGGAGATACAAGAGAAAATGCATGATCCAAACCACCATACAAGCATGGTTGAGACAAAGAAGGAGCTAAGAGGCAAGCTGGAGAAATGGGCAATGACTGAAGAGAGCATAATGAAGCAGAAACCAAGATCCAAGTGGCTGAAATTGGGAGACTCCAACAATGCTTACTTCTATGCATGCATGAAGAACATGAACTCTATGAATCATATCAAGTGCCTAGTAGATCAGAATGGAAGATTGCTACAAAAGGCCCATGAGGTGGAGCAGGAAATTGTGGGATTTTATAAAAAGCTACTAGGGAATGCAGCAAATCAAATGCCAGGAATTAATCCAACAGTAATGAAGGAAGGTGCAATATTGACAAGATAACAACAACTGGCATTATTAGAGCCAATCACTTCAAAGAAAATCTATCAGGTAGTGCAGAATATTGATGATAATAAAGCCCCAAGTTGTGATAGTTTTAATGCTTACTTCTTTAAGAAAGCATGGCCTGTTGTAGGGGAGGAAGTAACCAAAGCAGTTAAGCAGTTTTTTGAGTCTGGTGAGATGTACAAGCCTATAAACTGTACTGTTGTGACATTGATCCCAATAATCAAGAATCCAAGCCTAGTAAAAGAGTATAGACCTATATCCTGTTGTACTATGCTTTACAAGATAATTTCAAAAGTTGTGACCAAAAGATTGCAGAAGGTTATGGATCAGCTAATTTACACAAGCCATGCAACATTTGTACCAGGCAGAGTCATATCAGACAATATCGTCCTAAGCCATGAACTAGTGAAAGGGTATGGAAGAAAGGGTATTACACCAAGGTGTATGCTCAAACTAGATACGCAAAAAGCCTATGATTCATTAGAATAGGGTTTCTTAAAACATATTATGACAACAATGAATTTTCCTTCAAGATTTGTGGAGTGGATAATGGAATGTATCTCAACTGTCTCTTATTCTATTTTGATTAATGGGAGTCCTACTTGTCCTTTTCCAGCAAAGAGAGGACTTAGACAAGGAGATCCACTATCTCCTTACTTGTTTGTTCTAGCAATGGACTATCTCAGCAGATTACTTAGAACACTGAGGAACCAACCTGATTTTAACTATCATCCAAGGTGTGAAAGATTGCAAGTTATTCAATTGGGTTTTGCTGATGATCTGCTGTTGTTCTATAGGGGTGATGAGATGTCTATTTACATGCTATATAATTGTTTCAAGGAGTTCTCAAAAGTACATGGTTGAATGCAAACAAGAACAAGAGCTCCATATATTTTGGTGGTGTAAGGCCACAAATTCAGCAAAGAATCATGGATGAGTTGGGGTTTTCAAAAGGTGAACTGCCTATAAGGTATTTGGGAGTTCCATTGAGTATAAAGAGGATGTTAATTGTTCAATTTCAACCACTGCTGGACATGATGTTAGGAAGAATAACATCTTGGATAGCTAAATTCCTATCATATGCTGGCAGAATATAGTTGATCAAGAGTGTGCTGTTATCAATTCAAATTTATTGGTCTCAGATATTTGTCTTTCCAAAGAAGGTAATTCATCTTATAGAAGCTATTTGCAGAAATGTTTTATGGTCTGGGGGTGTTGAGGTGACAAAAACTGCTCTTGTGGCATGGGAGAAGCTCTGTCAACCAAAAGCAAGTGGAAGATGGAATCTGTTTGATATTGAAATGTGGAACAAAGCTGCAATATACAAATTGCTATGGTGTTTAGCTCAAAAAAAAGGATAAACTATGGGTAGTATGGATCCACACTAACTATGGGAAAGGACAGGTTGTTGAACATATAGAAGCTAAACAAGCTTCATGGTTGGTAAATAAGATATTGAAGGCTAGACAATACATCTTAGAGGCTGGTATAGAGCTGGATGAGATTCTAGGAAAGGAGAATAACCATCAATTATATATACAAGAAGATGCAGCAGGATCATCAGAAGGTACAATGGAGAAAACTGATATGTAACAATGGAGGTATGTAAAAGTGGATCTCGGTCAAAGTCTCCACCCACTTCCATTTTTCCGTGTGCCCAAAAGCCCGCCCGCCCGGTTTTTGAGACCCTTTCTGATTCCCTCACCCAATCTCATGAGAAGCAAGCCCAGCAGGCCCTACCTTAACCTGTCCTCAGACAGCCAGCCGAATGAGTCTCCTTCGATGGCTAGTCTAGAAGGGGTCGGGGTCCAGTTCGCCCATTCTATTTAGAATGTCGTTCTTCAGATTGACAATTAAGTCAATTTCATGATTTGAAACCGAGAAATTCTTCTGCCCCAAGCTCAAAGAGATTTTCAATAAGTCAATACCAAGATTTGCTTTCTGCGCCTACTGATGTGATGATAATTCATCAGTTTTTTTGCAAAGAAGAAGGGCCCTGTTCCTATGGGTTCACGTGCTAAGGCTCCACTAAAAAATGCTACATGGCTATTTTGGGCAAACTGGCTACAAGGGACATATTAGAGAGGTGGGGGTAACAAAGCAGCTGCTATGCTCCCTGTGTAATGTTGAGGAGGAAAACATGGAGCATTTGTTTTTCAAGTGTACATATACAACATCAATATGGGGATAATTACTACAATGGATGAATATTAAAAGACAGCCGATGGAATGGAGCCAAGAAGTAGCATGGGCAATCAGGAATGCTCGCGGCAGATCAGGAGATGCTGAAATTTACAGAATAACAATAGCATGTTGTGTTTACCATGTGTGGCAGGAGAGAAATTACAGAACATTTCGAGGCCAGCAAAGATCAAATGGAGTTCTGATAAAACAAATTATACAAATGATTTGTGCAAGAGGATACATGATGGTTAGATTGAGAAGTAGATTAGAAGAGTTAAATTTCTATTCGTAAAATAATTGTATGTTGATGATTTAGCTAGAAGATATAAATAGATGAGTTAAGGAGATGTTAATCTCTGGGAGAGTGTCCAGAATTAGTGAGTATTGTTCTTGTGATGTAATTTTTATACTTGGTAATAAAATATGTTAGTTACCAAAAAATGCGTAGATAAGCCGAAAAATGCTTATAAGCTAGTTTGACCAACTTATAAGCTTAGCCAAACACCCTAAAAATAATTCCACATTTGATGGGATAAGATGAGATATCCGAGATTAAGTCTGGGACTAAATTTATACCTTATTTGGTTGGAGGTATAAATTTATCACAGGATAAATTTATACCGTCAACCAAACATAGTATAAATTTAATCCTACATCTTATCTCACCTTATTCCACCTTATCCCTCATACCAAACTACCCCTTATGGTTTATGTTAAGTTAGAGGCTTTCGAGGGTGAAAATAGCACGCTTGCCAGTTTTCAGATCAGTAATTAAAAAATATCTAACATTTGTAAAATTATTAAAAAGTAATCACTATTTTGCTAAAATAAGGAAAGTTCCAGCATAATATGCAGGATTATGGAGTTCTTATGTATAAACTTTCAGCATATTATGTTGGAACTCTAGTACATTATGCTGGAATCTCATATGTAAAAACTTCAAACTCCATTTTCTTTGCTAATTTTTTTTTGGATTTTAAAGGGTATTTTTGTTTAGATTTTATCTTTACATGAAAAATGACTAAGTTACAATTACTTTTGAAACTGGTGCTATTTTCGCTTACCAATTCTAAATTTGGCTATTTCTGATTTTTTTTCCCATTCTAAGGTGGTGAAAGCTCTTTATGTGGGTTATTAACAGTAGAAATCTTTTCTTTAGGTTTAACTTTTATATACTTATTGTGCAAAAAAAACTTTTATAATGTCCATTCACTTAAAAGATAATATGTAATAATTCCTATAAAGTGATATTATAAATTGGAAAATTATACAGATTACTTATTATAACATATTAAAACACACTGATAGTGCACGAATTTTCTTTTTCAATATATATCAATTAAACATTTTTAACGTCGAAGTAGAAAAACTTAAAGTCCGCACAACCTAATCTAATCACTCTCAGATTGTAAGATATACCTCCAAATTATAAAGGAAACTTCACAAAAATATACCAACAAATAAAGTAATTAGCACAATTTAGCCACAAAATATCATTTATCATTTTTGGCCGACAAAATATTACCATTTACATACAACATTAAATGGACCCATAAAATTTTTCAATAGATGTGGTTGGAATTTATTGAAAATACCTTTGCAACGATTTATAAAATTTAAGTAAGATTAGAAGTACTTTGGACTGGTTTAAAATCAAAATTTGTAATTAAAAAGCGAGCTGGAAAAACTTCAATGCGAGACATGTGTATTCATTAATATCACACACATGTGTAAATAGATACACATGGGGATTATGTAGATATATATGATGGATATACATAAAAATATACAACTCGTCTTCTCCTCTGTTTTCGTCTACATCGAATTTTGACTCTGAATTTTCACCCAAAACCATATCAAATTAGCTCTAATGGAGCTCAAATTTGAGTATAAATATAACGACCTGATTGGTTGTTTTGAGTATTAGAACTCCATTTCCCTATTTGATGTTCCACGTATGTGTACTTGATGTTTTATGACTTACGGGGATGGGTGGTTTGATTTTCATAGGATTCGAGGGTGATTTGGAACACTTGATTTTATTTTGGAAGCCTTAAATTGATGGAGTTTGACATCAGGATCGTGATTTGATGCGTCCAATAGATTCATATGTTTAATTTAAGACTTAGGAGTGTGTCTGTATTTCAATTTGGTATTTCCTAGAAATATTTGACTCTATTTGTCGAAAGTTGGCAATTTGAAGATTGGAAAGTTCTTGAGTTTGATCGATAGTTGACTTAAGGTTATCAGACTCCAATTGTTGTTCCGAGACTTGGGATACGTTCATGTTGTTGTATGAAACTTGTACGCAAAACTTGGTTGAGATACGAAGTGGTTCGGCATGAATCAGACGCTTGGTTGGAAGTTTAGAAGTTCTTGAACTTAAGAGAAGTTCAACATGTGGTTTGATCTTTTATTCGTAGATATGATAACCTTTTATGTGTTTGGAGGCTGGAATTTTCCCGAATAGTGTTTATGGATTTATTGGTATGATTGGACGGGGTCCCGAGTGGCTCGGGTAAGTTTCGAACCAACCAGAGCATGTTTAGAGTTGTAGAGTTTGCTGGTTTCTGGTGTGCTTCGCTATCGTGGATGGTTATTTTAGAGTTGCTGAAATTTGTTCATCACGTTTGTGATCAGGCAACCCCATTCGCGATGAAGGAGTTGGGAACTGAGCAAAGGCCTTCGAGTTCACTTAGAGTTCGCAAAACATGCTGGGTAGGAAGGCATCGCGTTCACTGGGATATTGTCTCGTTCGCGCAGGTGTGGCATGCTGATCAGCTCCAACCCTACACCACTATATAATGGCGAGGAGGGGTCAATGTGGCTTTTACCCAAAAGGTCGGGATCAATATCCATAGGGAGTTATAATTGGTTGAGAATTGGGTTCCTATCTTATCTAGTTATTTGTGTTGTTTTTTTATTACACTTCTAACCATGAGTGGGCTTGATTCTATTCTAAGTGTATTCCTATTCGTTGCTGAAAATAAACTAAGTACAATATTTTTGTAAGGGTTTTTTCAATTGATAAAAAGCACTAGGAAAGTGACTTACACATAAGCGAGTATCTAATAGGGTTTATAATTTAGGACAAACTAGTTGTATCTGGGGTCGTGATATAACCTCACACTCAATTACTCACTCTATTCCTCTCGGTGATTCGAGTGACTTTGCCCGAATTGGCTTTCTCAAGCCTAATTGGGTGGTCAAACAGTGCAAGTAAAATTGGCTCAAGTCGGGTATTACTATCTCTAGGTTTAACCCTTTAATTGGGGCTATCAATCTCTTGAATTCACCCCAATTCCTTGTTAACCTATTTTACCTAGACTTGGGCCCTCTTTCTCAAGAAGAACCCTAGTAAAAAAGGCTGGAATCTGTGTTTGCAACCACCAATTCAATAGATAAAGCATGAAACAAGCTAAACATAACTAACCCATAAACAAATAAGCCCTAAAATTAAAGACCCATTAAATACCCATAGGGTTGGGTCACAACCCTAGCTAATGGGTATAACTACTCATAATTAAGGTAGAAATCAAAGTTGGAGATGAAATATAAGCCATAAATGTTAATTACAAGAACAAAATCTAAGATTATAAGCTAAAGCTACTCTAAAATTACTTAAAGTGGAAAAGTGATGTTGTTCACGAGCTCCCTAATACAAAAGATGACCTAAAAATGTGAAAAATATCTATTTATACACAGCTGAAACTATTGGACAAAAATACCCCTACAGAGGTTCCGCTGTCAGCGAAATAACGGGCGCCTTAGAGAATGGACTTTCGCGGCAGCGCAATAACGAGCGCGGAATGCGTTACTTCAGATTTGGACTTGGACTGGGCTGGGTTTATTCGCGACCGCGTAAAATGTTCGCGAACCGCGTTCTTTGCTTTGCCCCAGGTTGCCAGGTCTCTAATCCTTAACTTACGCTCCCAGCGCAATTATGCTCGCGACCGCGTCAATGGTTTCGTGTCCGCGCTATAGTAACGCAGTCAGCGGTCAACAATTACCCCAATTTCATCTCTTTGAACCTCACTTCCGCGGCAGCCCTCTAGTAATTCGCCTTAGAGGAAGAACTTATGTTGTAGCATAAAAATGGCGTTGATAGCGCTTCAATAATTTTTAGGGCTAGTGCAAGTTTGGCTCCTTTATGAGTTCGTTTTGGCTTCTTTGCCTCATTTTGACCAAAACCTACAAGTAAGCACCTTGAGTTAGCTTTGGGGAATACCTTAACGCATTTTTGACCCAAAACCTAAGCAAAAGAGAGTAAATAGTAGGTTAAAATCCCTAGTTAGCACAAGCAAGGCTTCGCGATCGCGAGGATGCTTCCTTGATAACAAAGAAATAATTATGGGCGAGGATGGTTTGTGCTTCACGAACGCAATGCTTGGGCCACGTTCACGAAGTGTACTGATAAGTGGGGATTTTGACTGTTTATTAGCGCCTTTTAGCTTTTGTTTTAGTCCAAAATCATTGAATTGTGTTCCCCAAACTAATCAAATTGTGCAAAATTGCAGGAATGCTAGTGTGATGACCCAAAAGGTCATCCTAGGTAATTCAAGCTATATCTGTGTTCCAAGGCCTCGAAAGCCTCCGTTAATCTCACCTCGATATGCGTGCGCAGCCCGA
>ML259149.1:3577-26010 GCA_005239495.1 Nicotiana undulata
TGTGAGACCTAAGCAACCTAGGGCTCTGATACCAACTTGTCGCGACCCAAAATCCCACCTTCGAGCCATGACTGCGTCTAACGTTGAACCCTCTAGACAAGCTAACGTTTGAAATAAATAAAACTCATTAACAACAATACGAACAAGATAACTAAGGCTTCGATGGCCCACCGTATGAAATTTAACAAAATAACCAAAATAGAACATAGCACTTTCGAAATAAAACCCATAAACAAATCCCAGAACTGGTGTCACATACTCACGAACTGTCTAAGAGATTAATACAAACAAAAGGTCTGAAAATAAGTGCATAGGGCTGTCTTGGAAATACAAAGTAAGATAGAACTGAAAGTGGAAAGTAGAAGGTGGCGCCAAGGCCCACGAACGTCTGCGGGTCTACCTCGATGTCTCCCGTATGAACTGATGAGATACTCCGACCGTCAGTGGCCACAGGGTCCGGCTGCGTATTCTGCACAACATAAAGAAGTGCAGGTATAGCATCAGTACAACCGACCCCATGTACTGAGTAAGTGTCGAGCCTAACCTCGGCGAAGTAGTGACGAGGCTAGGACCAACACAACATATGTACCTGTGCAATTTTATATAATAACAGGAAAAATGGCAACAGAAATAAGCAAGTAAGACAGATACGGGGAGAACATGCTGGGGAGATAGGGTAACAGTATGCTAGCAGAGCAGTACAAGGTAATAAATGAAACGTAAAGACAAGGCAGAAATATAGCTTCTCAAACATATAATGAACAGGAAAGGCACGGCATGTCCCCTCGTGCATAACCTCACAGTCACTCGGCACGGAATGTCCCCTCGTGCATAACCTCACAATCACTTAGCACGGAATGTCCCCTCGTGCATATATAATAACGCTCAGCACGGAATGTCCCCTCGTGCATATATAATAACGCTCAGCACGGAATGTCCCCTCGTGCATATATAATAACGCTCAGCACGGAATGTCCCCTCGTGCATATATAATAACGCTCAGCACGGAATGTCCCCTCGTGCATATATAATAACGCTCAGCACGGAATGTCCCCTCGTGCATATATAATAACGCTCAGCACGGAATGTCCCCTCGTGCATATATAATAACGCTCAGCACGGAATGTCCCCTCGTGCATAACCTCAAAATCACTCGGCACAGAATGTCCCCTCGTGCATAAATAATATCACTCGGCACGAAATGTCCCCTCGTGCATAACCTCACAAACAATCAGTACGGAATGTCCCCTCGTGCATATATAATAACAAGCAGTCAGCACGGCATGTCCGCTCGTGCGACAATTAATAAAACAGAGCAACAAAAATGTGAAAGTCAACAATACAAAGTCTCAAGTGCATGGAAATATACAATACAATTCTATTGTCCCAACAAGGAGAAACATCAATTACAAACTCAACAATGCCCGACAAGGGTCTCAGCTATAACCATTCTCGCATCAGAATTACAAATTTCACAATGTAAGCCTCAACTGAAATAAATTACTCAATAACACTTCACGCCAGGAAACAACATCAAGGTATCACTTTTTAATTTCACCAATTACATCACGGGGCGGAGAATATTAAGAACATAGTAAATTTCATCACAAATGACTCNCAAAAATGCAAGTCAAGCCTCAATCACAGCCTTTCCTCTCGAATCCAACTCCAAATCGGGATTATCTAGACATAATGGATTTATTAACATCAATAAGTACTCAATAAACCAATTCCCAAGCCAAATTATACATTTCCTACCATTTCCTCCGAGAATACTAAAATTCGACCCCGGGCCCACACGTTCAGATTTTCGAATATTCATGAAGGAATTAATTACCCGGAGTCTAAGGATCGAAGTTATGTAATTTATACAAGAATTTATGGCCTAACATGGAAAATCCCAAAAATCCTCAAGAACCCTAAGATTACTACCTAATTCTATGATTCTTAGATGATTTAATAGTGAATTTAAAAAGGAATTAGTGTTTGACTCTAGTAAAACTATGGAATTTACTTACCTCAATAACAGTGGTGGAAGGTCTTTTGAGAAGCTCTCTAAAATCTTGAAGAGGAAGATGAAAATGAGGAATTAAGGCTAAGTCTCGTATTTAATAACACTGCCCAGTGATTGCTTCACTGCGATCGCGACAAGAGGCCTGCGATCGCAAAGGCCAACTGACCAGACCTCTGCGATCGTGGCAGAGGTCCTACGATCGCGAAGAATAACTGGCAAGACCTTTGCGATCGCGAAGAACAAACTCACCCGGCCCAGACGCGACTCAATGCGATCGCAAGAAACAGGTTGCGATCGCGAAGGTGTGGAATCAAGACCTCTGCGATCGCAAAGAGGAGGCTACGATCGCAGTGAACAATAACAAGCCCAGCAAAATCCTTCTCCGCGATCGCAACCCACCTTCTGCGATCGCAGAGAAGGAAACCAGATAGCAGATTTTCTTGTTTTTCCAACTAGCTCCCGGGGGTCCGAAACACACCCGAGCCCCTCGGGACCCTGTCCAAAAGCACCGAAAAGTCTGTATTCATGATACAGACTCGCTCGAACTTTCGAAACATGAAAAACAACAACGGAACTCGAAATCAAACGCCAAAACCAAATTAATCAAACTTAAGAACTTTGAAATTCTAGAATTCACTTCAACGCGCCGAACCGGCCTAAACCACTCAGAATGACTTCAAATTTTGCAGTTAAGTTATAAATGACACAACGGAACTATTCTAGGTCTCGGAATTTCATTCGGACCTCAGGAACATAAAATCACCGCTCAAGCCAAATTTCAAATTCTTTAGAACCTCACAAGTTCATTAACTCCCTTTTTCCTCATTTGGATCCGAAACCAATAAAATCAAGCCTGTTTTACACCAAATTCCACAGATAGGACAAATAATATATAATAAACCTGTTTTGGGCTCCGAAACCGTAATCTGGGCCCGGTAACACGGCTTTCACATAATTACTCATTTTCACAATCCTTTAGTATTTCCTGAAAACAATTTTCTTAAAAAATTTATTTCTCGGGCTTGGGATCTCGGAATTTGATTCCAGGCTTACGCCCAAGTCCCATATTTTCCTACGGACCCTCCGGGACCGTCACATCAGGGGTCCGGGTCCGTTTACCAAGAATGTTGACCAAAGTCAACTTTATCCAATTATTCAATTTAAAAATCCCATCTTTAACAACTTTTCACATGAAAGCTTCCCGGTTACCTGCCCAGGCTGCACACGCATAACAAGGTGAGATTAACGGAGGCTTTCGAGGCCTCAAAACACAGATTTAGCTGGAAATACCTAGGATGGCCTTTTGGGTCATCACATTGTCACTACTTCGCCGAGGTTAGTCTCGGCACTTACTCAGTACATGGGGTCGGTTGTACTGATGCTACACCTGCACTTCTTTATGTTGTGCAGACTACGCAGCCGGACCCGGTGGTCGCTGACGGTCGGAGCATTTCATCAGTTCTTACAGGAGACATCGAGGTAGACCCGCAGACGTTCGTGGGCCTTGGCGTTCCCCTTCTACCCTTCACTTTCAGCTCTGTCTTATCTTATAGTTTCAAAGACAGTCATATGTACTTATTTTCAAACCACTGTATTTAGTGATTCCATAGTCAGTTTGTGAGTATGTGACACCAGTTCTAGGTTATATTTATGGGTTTTACTTCAAATCTTGCTATATTATTTTTGTAATTTGTTAATTTTCATATTGTTAATTATAGCTGCCCTTGTCATCATGTTCATTTTAGTTTTTAATGAGTTTATTTAGTTCAAACATTGGCTTGTCTAGCGGGTTCAACGTTAGACGCAGTCATGGCCTGAAGGTGGGATTTCGGGTCGTGAAAATGCCCAACGGAGGGATATTTGGGTCGTGACAAGTTGGTATCACAGCTCTAGGTTCATAGGTGCCACGAGTCATAAGCAGGTTTAGTAGAGTCTTGCGGATCGGTACGGAGACGTCTGTACTTATCTTCGAGAGGCTACGAAACTATCAGGACAATTTCACTTCCTTCATTCCCATCGTGCGAGTTCTTGATCTTGAAATTTGAAATTTATCGTTCCATTCTCTCACCGATGGTGAGGATACGAATTTTGGTTCCTAATGATGTTACCCCGAAGAAAAATGTCGCAAGGGTTAGAGGCAGAGATTGACGAGAAGCACGTTCTGCAGTTAAGATTCCTACCATAGCAGCCGTTGAGGAGCCGCTAGTAGTTCGAGTTGGGGGACAGGTACTAGAGGTGCCTGTTGCTACCCCGGACTTCAGGAAACCTGGGCGCAATTTTGAGTATTATTAGTACATTAATTCAGGCAGGATAGATCACAGGTGCACCAACCACTTCACGGATCAGGGGAGGAGTTCAGACTCCCACCGTCTACACTCCAGAGTAGCAAGATCATGTTGGTCAGGTTCAAGTTGTCATGGCAGCACAACATGTGGTTTCAGTTCAGCCCGTTGTTAGGGCAGTAGCATCGGAAGGAGAACAACTTAGACTTGATGGGTACAAGGGATACCACCCTCCTAATTTCTGTGGATTGGCGATGGATGATGCCAGGGTTTTCTGGGGAAGTGTCACTACATTCTTCGTACTTTGGGTATTGTGGAGACGAGCGGGATTGCTTTTGTCACGTCTCAAGTTCAGAGGAGTGGTTTGTCAGTGGTGCCGGCATATGAGTTGGGGTAGCCTGTCCGAGTCAGCTTCACTTGAATGGATTAAGGTTTCAGAGATGTTTTGAGGGAGTTTGCACCCCAGTCTCTCCGAGATGCATGGTGCGAGGGGTTTGAGCAGTTGCGTCAGGGAACTATGTCAGTGTTGGAGCACTAAGTCGGATTCGGTGAGCTGGCCAGATATGCACCTCACTTGGTTGCTTCAGTTAGAAGGCGAGTCCGTAGATTCATTGAGGGACTCAAGCATGATATTCGATTCAACATGACTCAGGAGTTAGAGTCGGATGCCTCATTTTAGCAGGTAGTATGGATCGTTCGGCATTTAGAGCGCATGTGGGACCGGGAGCGAGAGGTCGGACGAGATCAGGAGAGAAAGTTCAGGGAGGCGAGGAGGCCTCGTAAATCAGAGGAATCTACTGGTCTTTATTACGGAGCCAAGGTACGGAACAATTGAGGTTTTGTGGGTCAGCCAATTCGGTTTGCATTACCAGCTTCGCATGGAGTTTCAGGTACTTAGGGGTCTCAGAGTACTCGCATTGTTCAGTTTCCACAGCCACGTTGGCAGAGGAATTGTTTTGAGCGTGGATATGTTAGCCACAAGGTGAGAGATTGTTCCAGGATTCAGGCAGGTGTGCTATAACAAAGTATTCGGGTGAGTAGAGGGCGCCCAAGAGGGGGAGGCCCGAACCATTGATGTGTTTCATATCGTAAACTAGAGGTCGTTGTGCCAGATATTATTACCTAGGTAAATTTTTTATGTGTTAAAAAGGGGCACCATTTGTATTTCATATAGTTCTGTTGGTCGGGACGAGTTTCCTTTATTTGTTGCTTAATGATAAGTGAGTTTCATGATTTGCACTCTATTTTTCATGCTTGCTCCTGTTGGGAGATTCTAAGAGTGGTAACCCGTGTCTATCATTGTTTTATTCATCATTAATAGTGGTGAGACTAGAAATGAGTCCTTGTTGTTCATCATGGTAAGCTTTATGTGATTTTTCCTATGTATTTTGTTTATGAGCTGTGATTTGATACCCTATTGAGATGTGTGTTTAGTGAGCGTTATGATTTTATCAGCCGAGATGAGTTAGTGGGGAATTTCAATTGGTATGATAAATTTTTGGTATGTGATTCAGAGTTGAGGGAGAGGTCCTCGTGATATTTGTGATTCGATATGTTTTGACCGGGCTGAGTACCACGGTGGAAATTTTATCAGGATGGGATCCTTGTGATTTGTTCATATGCTTTGCTTCTTCCTTGTTATATTTCTTTTGTATGTCCGTACTGATAGAGAGTTGTGCCTACGGGCTTATTTGATAGTTCTTTCATATGTTTCTCTTTTCATATTCAGTCATTTTCGTTATGTGCTCCTTTAGTTTTAGCTTGCGGGATGTGTGGCCGGTGGTGCTAGTTGTGGCTTGGTGATTCGGGTGTCTAATATCGAATTCTTCGTGTTTATTGCATCACTATCAGTATTATGTTCTTTGGAAACAAAGTTCTTTCATATGTGGGGCTAATTTCCAATGCTGAGTTGAATTCAGGCAACTATCATGATCAAAAGTGTTATTTTGAGCCTGTGTGAGATGTGCTATATTGTGTGGTCGCGCCTTATGGGTATAGTCATGAGTTAATGCAGCTGGTTAAGGCTAAGGCTGGATATGGATTTAGAATCGGGTCTTTTGGAGGTGAGTAGAAGGTGAGAAATTGAGGTATGAGTCATATCGATGGTGATGGGAAGGCTATATGGTAGTAGTGATTGTGTCATCAGGCTTATGTAGGTTGGGGTGACGTGGGATCACTCGCGGGTATGTGTTGGAAGCGTGCAATCAGTGATTGGATGAGTTCAAGGTTAATCTTGGCACGTTCGAGGACGAACGTTTGTTTTAAGATGGGGAGAATATAACGACCCGCCCGGTCATTTTGAGAATATAAGCTCCGCTCGGTGGTGTAAGGTCATAAGAAGCTTCACATTGTGTATATAGACTTGCATGCGCTGTTAAATTCAGTTACCGGATAATCCAGAGTTGAATTGGAAGAAATTTTTTAGTTTTGGAAGCTTAAGTGATGGAAGTTGATCGGAGGTTTGACTTTTGTGTAAACAGCCTCTGAATGAGTTTTTGTTAATGTCAACAGCTTCGTATGATGATTTTGGACTTAGGCGCGCGTCCGGAATTGGTTTTGGAGGTCCATAGAGTAATTTGAGGTAATTTGGCAAAAATTAGAATTTCGGCGATTTCGGCTGATAGGTGAAATTTTGATATCGGGATCGGAATGGAATTTTGGGAATGGTTGTAGGTCCGTTGTGTTATTTGTGACTTGTCTGAAAAATTCACGTCATTCCGGGTTGAATTGATAGGTTTCGGCACGAGTTTTGATATTTGAAGATTTGAAAATTCATAAGTTTGATTTTTGGTTTGATTCGTCGTTTTGGTGTTGTTTATGTAATTTGAGACCTCGAGCGAGTTCGTGTGAGGTGATATGACTTGTGTGTGTGGTTGGACGAGGTCCCAGGGGCCTCGGGTGTGAAGCATTAGAACGGACATATACGCAATATGGTGACAGCAAACGCAGTCCTCTTTTTTAATCACCCTCTCCAGGAAAAACCAACAAACTATTTATGTATCTCTACAGACCGTTGCATCTATATCTTCAGATTAAATTAAATAAATGGGGACTGGTTCATCTAAGAACCCGGATACCATCTCCCATGGCGGAGACAACTCTACATCTCTCTCAAAATGGAAAGTGTCAAGCTCAAGGGAGAACTCGTCCCTCACATCTATGGCTCTGTCCCTCTCATCGGCTCTTGGGATTCTTCCAAAGATGTAATTCATTTCTATGTTTTTATATTCTTTATTATAGAGAAAACGCAATAACTAATTGTGCAATTCAAATTTTAATCATCAGCTTCTTATGGAACCAACTTCTATGTGGGAATTGAGTTTCGTGGTTCCTCCTAATCACGAGACATTAGACTTCAATTTCCTCTTGAAGCCAAAATACAGTAACGCCCCCTGTACAGTGGAGGAAGGTCCCAATCGTCATCTAACTGGTGGAACATTGCGAGGAGATGGGCGTTCAACAATTTTTAGGTTGGATGACGAGGAGGTTATTGTATATAGAGGTTCATTAAAGCAGATAGAGTTTCACCGTTTTAACATAATTTGACTTCTAGAGCTCGTTTCTTTGAGATTCTTTGAGGGGGTTTCACACAAATTGAAAGGGTAAGTTTCCTTCAACTAGAATTTAATATATTCCATGAATTAGTCCTTGCTTTTATCATTTAATTTGTTTTTTGAGTTGGGGAAATTGTGGGTTTTGAAAGAAAATTTCTAAATTTAAAAATCATAATTTGAGGGACCAAATGATATCAGAATTGGATAAATTTTGTATGGTTGAACTCGTATCGAAATGGGTAATTTTATTTTGTAAAAACTTGTCGGGTTCCGAGGTGCGGGCCCGAGGGTCGACTTTTGGGTCAATTTTTATAATTTTATAAAGATTGAAACTTTATTATTCAGAATAGTTCCTTATACGTTTTATGTGTATTTTGAAGTTGTTTTAGTTGATTTTGAGCCGTCCAGAGGTCTTTTCGCCCGAGAAGTCATTTTACCGTACCGGGTTGTCACCGTCGAGGTAAGTATCTTGCCTAACCTTGTGTGGGGGAATTGCCCCTTAGGATTGAGTCTTCTATGTTGATTGTAGCTCGTGTACGCGAGGTGACGATTGCGTACTCGGACTTGTTTGCAAATAGGTTGGCCTTTTAGGATTCGTAGGTCCTTATATTACATGTGTATGAAGTAGTAATTGTTACATTTGAGTTCCTGATTTCTAGTTTCATCTCTTCCTGTTCAAATTAGAAATTACTTTCTTAGTGTTTCTTTGTTTCTTATTTGATCTTAATTGACTTAAATGAATGTAAAGACCCGTAGAATTCTTAACTAAAAACGATGTCCAGATAGATCCCCATGCTGGTATAACTATAGAAATTCGTAAATCAGACCTTTTTGGCGTGAAAAATACCCCCGGACTTGAGGATAGGATTTTTACAAGTTGGTGCGGATCTGCGGTCCACTATGCGATCGCATAACGGGTATGCGTATCGCATAGTTTCCGCATACCCGGGCAGATTCCTTTTCCTTTTGGCTCAGCTGAAGGCCAATAATGCGGTTGGTTTGCGGCCGCATAACCGGAATGCGATCGCATTCCGGACCGCAAACCTACATCAGGGCTCCTATTTTCTAATTTTTAAAACCCGACCCCCAAACCAATATAACACCCATCCCTCTTATTTTTCAACCCCATTCTGATAAATTAGATAGAGGAGAGAGTGGGTTCTAGTGAGAGAGAGTCCCAACTTCATCAATTTGATCCTCCATCACTGCTCAGGCCTGAATTGATCGAGTAGGACACCATTTCATCACTACAAGAGGTAAGCTTCTGCCCCATCAATCCTAAATTTCCAGACTTTTGTTAAAATGAAACATGGTTAGGCGAGTTCATGAAGATGGGGGGTAGGAATCTTTCATGCATGTAACCAACTAGTCATATTCTAGTGAAGGGAAATGGGTTAGATTAATCTTTCACTAAAAAGAGGCCATTTAATCTAGAGGAACACCTAGTGTTTGATATAATGCTCAATTGAGTTCAAGACATGATCATTATTCCTAATTCTATGTTCAGTTATGCCACATTGTGAACTACATTGAAGGTGGTAGAAGTTCTGGTGATTGTGGTAGAAATTAAGGAAAAATCCCAAATCGAGGTATGTATGGCTAACTCTAATCTTCATAGGATAAACCTATTGGTGTTCACTTTCCGGGTATGATTCTCTTGTTTGATTCTCTATGGAATTTATGAGCCTTATGTGTCAAATTGGGAAATTCTTGCTTCCATGCCATTATGTGTTACTCCCATATCAGTATGTTATTTAAGGGTATGACTTGTGATCATTATGCTACTTCTTTTACTACCTGTGCAAATCCTGCTATGTGATGGTTGTGGTAGATGTGAAAGATCGAATTGATATGAAATATGAATCAAAGGATTGAAATGATATGAAATATGAATCACAAGAGTGAAATGATATGAGATGTGAATCAAAAGATGGAAAATGATAAAAGTGAACTAAAAGATCAAAGAAATGATGGGGGTGTCCTAGGGTGAGATGGCCTAGCCGATCGGGCCGGGATCGGAATCCATGTCGTACACTTGGAGACATTCGGATTGAGATATGATATTAATTATTGCCTCACTGTTTCAGTTGAAATGACCCATCCGGTGAGATACCGGACTCCGTGTGAAAATGCCACGGTGATGATATGAGTTATGATGTTGTTGGTGCCTCACCTAGGATGGCTTAGCCGGTCGGGCCGAGACCGGACTCCGTGTGACAACGACACGGTGGGTTAGTAATAATAATACTTGATCTTAAAAGATTATTAACCAAAAGATGGCAAAACGGGATTAGAAACATGGTGACTCTTGTTGGTGTTTTCCCTTACTTTGGTGAATTGTTATATGATGTCTCTATTTGTATCATTGCCTGTTGTTGTTTATCCTATCTAGAGTAGGGTTTATTCATACATACTAGTACTATTCAATGGTATTAACGTCCCTTTTGCCGGGGGCGCTACATCTTTTTAAATGCATATAGGTGGTTCTGTAGTAGGTAGCGTCGATCGATGATAGTGGTGCTTTCTCCTCCTCCCTTCAGTAGTTCTGGTGAGCCCCATTTCTTCCCGGGGCCGTGTGTAGTTACATGTTGATCTCCTTTGTACATGTTGTCTCTTTTTGAGGTATAACCGGGGCCTTTTCATCGGCAGGTCTATGTTCATTTCTCCATACTCTTAGAGGTTCCGTAGACACTTATGTGGGTTGTGTATATATATATTTTGGGTAGTTGTTGGATTTAATGATAATCGTGATTCCATATCGTGAATATTGCAATTAGTATGTATGTTCTAGAAGATCTAACGTTGGTAATGGTGAAAGAGGAAAATGGACTTAATGTTATGAATTTATATATGCTTTTGATTTATCTCTTGCTACCTCATGTAAATAATGTATGCGATAAACACGGGGAGAAACGAGTCGGGTAGGAAAGGCTAATCAGTCTTTCTTGACCGGGTCACTCAGTTAGGCGCCGGTCATGTCCCTCGGTTTTGGGGCGTGACAAACTTGGTATCAAAGCCTAAGGTTTTAAAAGTATCCTACGATGTCTCGGAGCCGTGTCGAAGAGAGCCATTTATATCGGTGTGTTGTCGACCACATCTATAATTAGGGGGCTGCTTGGACATCTAGGAATTCCACCCTTCTTTGATATTCTATATCATGCGGTAGAGCCCAAGATAGGGAGCTGATTTCCTCGTTATGTCTCATCTTCAGACAAGTAACCCCCGAGTCCGAAGCAGCAAGGAAGGAATAACCCCACCGTTGAACCTAGGGGAAATCTCACAAGAGTCCGTTGGGATAATGATTCAAGTGCTGGAGGAATTGGAAGATCATGTTGCTAGGAGAAGTGCCCCCATTCCAACCAATGTCACCGCGCCGCCGGATCGTGTGGTGAGAGAATCAAAGAAACGAAAGAGGGTTGTCCCTGCTAATGAGCTGGGTTGCTCAGTTTGCTAGAAGTGTCACTTGGGAAGATGTTGGATGACTCTTGAGATATGTTATGGTTGTGGAAAGAGGGTGCCCAAGAAGAATAAATTCCCTAGGATGGGTGCATCTATCCCGGTCTCCCCGGTATGTGTGGAGGAACATTTGACGTCGAATTGTGAGTATGCTCAGCAACGTGCTTGGGGTGGTAGATCTGGGAAATTCCAAGGGCCCGCACAACAAACCGGTACTGGAATTATCACCCCCACATTGGATGCTTGGAGGAAGGATGAGGGGGAACCTTATAAGGTATGCAAAAAGGGTGAATATCAGGCCAGTGGGGCAAGTAAGTTTGGTGGACCTCGCCCCCCGTTGTGTGAAGTGTGTGTTGATACCCAATTTTTTCTCAAACTATTTTTAAATTTGCATATATACCTTCAAAATCAGTTTTTATAACAATGAAATTTTTTCCATAATTTTTCCATATTTTTATCAATTTATTTCTAATTTATCCAGTACTTTTATATCCCATAATTAATCATAAATTGCATTGCAAAGGATTTCAAAATATTTCTTAGCTTAATATATTATTTTTTAATCCTTTCAGGATTTAATTATTTCACAAATTAGCCAATTTGGCATTATTTGGCTATAATTACAATAGCTTTGCAATTATAGCCTAATTACATATGTATACTATTTTAATTCAATAAGTCATTTCATATTTTAAATATTAGTTAATCACTTTAACTTCACCTCCCTCTCTCTCTATCTCTGGTTCTCTCTAGAACCTTCTCGTCTCCTCCTCTCCGATGGACTCTGTCCGTCTTCTCTGGCCACCTCCCTCGCCGGAGGTTATGTCCTCTCACCCTCCACTAGCCTCTACTTCACCCCACGCTAGTTTGATACCACCTTGAGGTCCTCAAGTGAACCTGGAGCGGTTCCACTCCTACCCATGGTCCTTCATGCCATTTTACGGCCACCTCAGGCCGTTTGAGTAAGATCTATTGTCACGACCCGAAATCCTAACTCAGGTCATGATGGCGCCCAACAACGGGGTTAGGCAAGCCAACACAAATTTCACTAAGTGTTCCTTTTTATTTGATTAAATAGTTCACCAAATTACTGAATTTAACAGGTTAAAACATGATATCGAAAGATAATAACCCAGTGGTAGGTAAAATAGCCATGAAGAAGCGTGAGTTGATATACGAGCATATATATATATGTACAGCCCAAAATCTCAAAATAACCACTACGTGTGTGCTAGGAACTAGTATCACGAGTGTCACGGGCAATCTAGCTGAATATACAAGAGACAGAAAATATATATACAATCCCACAGTCTGAAATAAGTAGACGGGAAGATAGGCAAAAGAAGACTCCATGGCGCTGCAGAGGATTGTCAGGAGACGCAACTCACCGTGAAGTCAGGCCCGCTACAGTCAATCTGATAACCAGATGCACCCGCCTCAGAATCTGTACAGTTTAGTACAGAAGTGCAGCATGAGTACATAATTAAATATGTATCCAGTGAGTATCCCGTCTAATCTCGAAGAAGTAGTGACGAGAGGTCGACTTGACACTCACTAAGGTCCAACAGTATAATATAACAATGATAACATGAAGCAGTAGACATGTAAGACAGTGAGTAGCAAATATGTATAGGGCACCGGATACCAAGTAATACAGAAGACAAATAACAATTTCCACTTTCTCTTTCCCCAAATATTTGCCAAATAAATATCCACGAAACAGTACCAACTAGACATGCGCACACAGCAAACAAGACAACCGGCCGGAGTCAGAAGAAATATCTATGCACTGCCGAGGATCGAACGGCCCGTCCCATAAATGCACTCTTACCATAGTACAATCTCACCTATGCACTTCCGAGGATCGAACGGCCCGTACCAAAAGTGCACCTTTCAATCCGCCGTGGTGTACGGACCGCTCCCATGAGAGTGGGGGAAATCACACATCGCTCGCCGAATGTAAATTGCGAAGCGGTCACATACACATATAATGCTATTAAAATTTACTTTCCGTAACAAATTCCTTTCAATTACCCAAGTCCATGAACTCTCTCAGGGAAACAACAATATACATAACATGAATTCGTAACATATAAGTCATTTCAAGAAAGAATATATGGCATATTGTGGGCCTAACCACCCGGACATAACTATAGTAGTCGCTACGTACGGATCTCTCGTCACTTTGTACGCACGTAGCCCCCCCAAAAAAAATACATACAGCACGTAGAACACCTATGGGAACAGTTCCCTCTTACAAGGTTAGAAAGGAGACTCACCTTGTGTCAAATCTACCCCTCGGACCAAGGATGCGCCCGAAACTCCGACCTCTACACCCGAGGACTCGCAACTAGCCATATATGGTACAATGCTATCAATTCAAGCTCAAGGGAGGGAAATTATCCTATTTACTCAATAATTTAACATTCTTGAAGAATTCTCAAAATTCAACCATGGGCCCGCACACTCGAATTACGAAAATTCTCAAAGGAATCACTCACCCATAGCCTAAGGATCGTTAATATGTGATTTCTAATTGAATTCATAGCAATAACTGGGCAATTCACCAATTTCCTCAAGAACCCTAAATTACTACCCAATTCTTGATTTTTTAATGATTTAGTAGTTGATTCCATTAATAATTCATGCATTAAACTAGGTTTAGTGTATAATTTACTTACCTCTTTAGCAGCTAGGTCGTGAAACCTCTTTCCCCAAGCTCTCTAGTCTCTAATGGAGGTGAAGAATGGAGAAAATGGTTAAAATCCCGTGTTTTAAAAGAAAATACACTGCCCAACTTCCCCTTTTGTGCGATCGCAACTGGGCCAATGCGATCGCAGAGGTCAACTGGTATGGTCCCCTTAAATGCACTGTGCGATCGCAGATGGGGGCCTGCGATCGCGGAGAGTAGTTGGGCCAGGATTGTGTGTTAGTGGGAGAGGGGCTGCGATCGCAATGAAGTCAACTGGGCCAGTCGAAAAACTCAACCATGTGCGATCGCGGACAGACCTGTGCGATCGTACATGTCATTTCTCACCCCTGCCTAAATCCTCCTGTGAGATCGCATCGGGGCACCTGCAATCGCACTGAAGTAAACCAGACAGAAAAATATTGTGTTTTGGATTTAACTCTGAGGGGTCCGAAACTCACCCGAGCCCCTCGGGACCCCGTCCAAAGGCACTGGCAAGTCTGTATTCATGATACGGACTCGCTCGAATTTTACAAACGTGAAAAACAACAACGAAACTAAGAATTCGATCCCAAAACCAAATTGAATCAATACTTTGAACTTAAAGTTCTAGAATTCGTTTCAATGCACCGAACTGACCTATACTACCCGGAATGACACCAAAATTTGCAGGCAAGTCATAAAAGACATAACGGAACTATTCCCGATCTCGAAATTCTGTTCGGACCTCGATAACAAAAAATCACATTCCAAACCAAATTTCAAACATAAGGAAATTCTTATTTCTATATTGGGTGCTGAAATGCTCCCGAGTCATTGGAAACCCGTTCTGAACATACGCCCAAGTCTAAAATCATCATACGAAGCTACTGACACTGTCGGAACTCGATTCTGAGGCCGTTTCCTCAAAATGTTGACCGAAGTCAAACTTGGCCAAATAGGCCAACCTTAAGGAACCAAGTGTTCCTAAACTGCTCTAAACACTTCCAAATCCCGAACCGCCTGTCCCCGTAAGTCACAAATCACAAGAAGCCGCTATGGGAAGACCTATATAAGGAAACAGGGCCCGATAACGCAAAACGACCGGTCGGGTCATTACATCTATCACTTTTCTAGCTAAAACCGGTAATATTTTAAGGTTTTCTTGTCTTCTCTGGGTTCTCTGAAACCCTAACTCTTAAGATTTTCCGATTTCTTTTAGATTTGTGTATATTATGAGCTTTTTGTTGTTTCCTCAAAGGTCTTTCCGATTTTTCTAAAGTGACTCTTCATCTTCATGACTAGGATTTCTGAAACCTTTTCTCCAAAACGATTTTCTCTGATTTTAAGTGTTATTCTACGATTTTTGTCATGTTTAAACGATTTTTATTAAGTTCTCCTTAACCTAACTGATTATGTTGAAAACTCCTAATTTTTAACACTTAGTCTTGGACTCTGAGTTCGTCTTTACTGCATGTTCATTCGACTTGTCTGTATGTCTGAGTCTCATGAATATGTCTCGATTAATTTGAGTATTTTTGTGATACCCTAGTAATGTCTTATTAGGGAAAATAGGAAATTAAATTCACATAAAGGGTAAAAAAGGGAAAGGGTGCGCACGTATTAACATAATTGAAGCATGCTTAAAGACTAATTCACAAAAAGCCAAGTTCGTTATGGTAAGAGCCTAAGGGTTATCCCAGAAGATTCGCCATGCCGTCGCGTCCCCTTTTTTCCCCGCGGAATCGGGGATTCAACATTAGTGAGACAACTCCCTTCCTTTTGGGATGGGATATGAGGTTTGAATAGTTGCCACCTAACGAATTATGGTGCGTTAGGGAACCTAAGGCAAATAACTCGTAAAACTAGTTTGCATCACCAGAGATCGGATAAGGGCTCGAAGTTACCTTGAGGGGAAGCTGTTAGACCCCTCGGGGTCCACAACGGTGGGTCCTGACCGAACGCAATTAAGCGAATTAGTCTTTAAAAGAAAATAAAAAAATTTGGACAACTATTATTTTAAATCATGAATTAAAAGGGTCCTAAGTTTCTTAGCCTATATGATCATTTCCATGCAATACTTGGTAACTTTCCCCAAGTGGAGGTGCTACACATAGTATTAGGGCAGAGGTCTCCTTTACTACCCAATTACTATCTTTCAGTTATTACTTAAACGCTCTAATAGCTTCTACCCCGTACCTTATGCATGCTCTACTCGTCCCTTACCTATGGTCCTGAAGGTGTTTAGGACCTCTATTTAAGGTAGTTCTAGACTGACCTATGTTGCTTAAAAATTAGAAAACTAAGAGACAAACAAAAATTTAGATAGGACCGTCACATAAGGAGCAAATAGGGGCTCATATTAACCTCCACAAGTAAACATCAAATGCACGCAATTCAAACAACAAACTTTGTTAGTTAAGACCCTATAGGTAGGATATCTAGATGAGCATAAACAGAATATAAGAAAACAATTTTATTAAAGCGAGCATTGGTACCTATCAATTTGCCAACTGATTTTTGTTAAAACTCTGAATCTTGGTGTATTTCAAGCAGCAAGAAAGCAGAGTTTTTAAACCAAGAATTCTTAATAAACCTACAAGTTTGCCTAAGTGGTAACTAAATCCTATAGGCATGGTATCTAAAACTGTTAATTATAGACCATAGTTCATAAACGAGGTACTGATTTTAAAATACATGTTTTTGTCTCTTAGATCCTATAGACATACTTTCTAGTTTACCGAATTAGTTAACTCTTATAGGCATGATTTCTAGGTGTTAGAACTGATTTATTTTTTTCCTATAGACATGTTTTCTATGTGGGTAGAAAACGTTAGCAAATTGCCAGGCAAGTTCCATCATTTGCACAAAATAAAATCCTATGTACATGATCTCTAATGCATATTGAGATTTAGAAATATATGATGATCCTATGAACATGGATTCTAATGCAGAATTATAAAGGACCTATAGGAAGGATTTCTAATATTCCACAATATGAAATTTCAGAGTCATAAACAACCAGAAGGAAATCCTATGGACATGATATCTAAATGCACATAAGGAATCAATACAAAGGACCTATAGGCAGGATTTCTACCCCATGCTTGAACAAAGATATATAGTAACCCCTCTCCCAGCTTTTACTAATAACCCCAATATCTGTTCATTACAAGTATTATTATATTATTACAGCCAAATACTAATGAATTACATAATACTAATCATTACACTATAGGGAGCCTTAGCAGGCCCAATGTTAACCTGGAAACCAGGCCTTCAAGCAAGTGTGAAGTACCAAGTAGTCCATCCATGACACATAAAGTGGGCTTCCGGTGTGTCAAAGTTCCCAAGTGTCTTATGGACCCCAGGAAATGCTCACACCAGAACATTTTCAGAGAAGCAGTTTGTAAAAGATTGGAAGACTAGCCCCAATGTGTCAGAGTTTGGAGGAGTCTCATGGACCCTAGGCATTGCTCACACTGGGGGTGGTAGGACCCTAGATAACTAAGAGTAGAAGTTTGAAAGTAGTATATAAGGGGTAGAGGATAGTTTTTGAAAAAACAATTTGATTTTAAGGAGTAAACAGGTTCAAATTCTAAGACTGCAAATAGAAAAGAGACCACATTTAGAAAATTAGTTCAGATATGGATACTAGTAATTAAACAATCACAACAACAGCAGGGACATAATTGACCACACATATTTGTAATACCTAGACAAGTTCTGAATAGGGAGCATATAACTGAATTAGATAAGGTTTCACATTACTGATGATGACTTGGTTTATTTATTATCACTAGGTTGAATCATATAGACATGTATTAAACAGGAAACATGCTGAAGTTTGGGGTAACTAACCAAACAAACACATAGAGAAGGACATGGTAGTAGGAACTAGAGCATGCTAGTTTTAGAAGGAAGTAAGCAAGTATCATGGATCAAACAAAAATAGGCTGAAGTTAAAATAAACAGAATAAGATACCAAGGATTAAGTCATAGCAACTGAAAGAGTGACAGAACATGAACCAGATATCAAACAGAAGTATATTGAAATTTTAAATATACTAACAACATAGTCAAATAGCACAAAAGGAGCTAACAAGGATTAAGGCATAGCAATTGGGAAAGAGATGGTCAGGAATCATGCGTCACACAGAAGCATTTTGTATTTGTGTAATAAACTGACTATGTAAACATATAGAATAGAACAACATAACAGTTTTAAGGCATACCAGTTAGGGAGAATGCAAACAGAAGGTGAAGGCAATTGGAATCCGAGAGTCTAGCTTTGTGTGAGGGAACTATCCTTTAGGAATGGTTTGTTTGTTGTAATTGTGTTATGTGAAAGTCGTGTACGCAAGGTGACGAATGGGTACACGGGCTATATTTGGTATTTGACTGGTTTAGGCTATTTAGACTATTCTCATCCTTTTAATTGAATTGTCTTAACATGTTATACCTTCATTGTTAATAACCATTCTTTTATGTGCTAATCTACCTTTACATATTTTATTGATATTGTTAACACTTGTTTCATCTCTTATTTACTAATTTGCTTTTATATGCTTAGTTGAAGTTAGTGCCTTCCTTGTGCTTTGTTACATCTTTAAATTGTTTAATTACTTGCCATTGAAGTTGTTATTTCATGAAATATCTTATTGTTGAGTTATTGGTGTTGAAGTTGAGAAAGCCATTATCACATTGAAGCGAAGTTGTTAATTGTTGAGATATATTTTTTGTTGAGCTATTCACTTTTATTTTGTCATTGTTGAGATTCTTGCATACATTTTGGTTTTTCCATGGGCAAGTTTTGTGAAAACATTGATATTGTTGATTCTTTTTGCAAGTTGTAGCATATGGGCATTTGTGGTGCGTGTTGCTAGTAGGGAAACTATTGAAGCTACGTGATGTGATAAGGTGGGCTAAAATGCAGGTAGCTATTTCTGAAAAAATAATTTTTAAAATATCAAATGTAAGGCTCCCGCAGTGATATAAGGAAAGATTGTGATTGAAATTATAAAAACTAAATATGAGGTAGTACCTTGGGTGTGATTCTTGTTGTTTTCTCATGTTGTAAAGAGTTATTGGTGGAACACTTCTTGTTGCTTTTATTCTTCCTTATCTTATCAGTTTTGTCCGTATTTGACTATTGTGGTTCTCTTTAATTGCTTTCTTTATGTTATCTCTATGGTTACTGTGATGACCCAAAAAGGGGTCATCTTATATGCATCTAATTTGGACTGTGTTCCAAGGCCCGAAAGCCTCCATTAATCTCACTTCGATGTGCGTGCGCAGCCTGGGCGCGTAGCCGGAAAGCCTTTGTGTGAAAAAAAAACTTGATTAAGAGGTAAATTTGTGATAATTAATTGAATAAAGTTGACTTTGGTCAACATTTTTGGTAAACGGACCCGGATCCGTGATCCGACGATTCCGCAAGGTCCGTAGGAAAATATGGGACTTGGCCGTATGCCCGGAATTGAATTCCGAGGACCCAAGCCCAAGAAATAAATTTTTAAAGAAAATTATTCTATGAAAATATTAAAGGCTTATGAAAATGAACCTTGATGTGAAACCTGTGCTGCCGGGCCCGTATTATGATTTCGGAGCCCGGAACAGGTTCAATATGTGTTATATAAGTTATCTGTAAAATTTGGTGTAAAACGGACTTGATTTGATTGGTTTCAGATAAAATGAGGAAATATTAGAGTTAATGAAGTTTTGAGAAATCTCATAGAATTTGAAATTTGGTTTGGAATGTGATTTTATGTTCCCGAGGTCCGATTGAAATTCCGAGACCGGGAATAGTTCTGTTGTGTCATTTATAACTTGTCTGCAAATTTTGAAGTCATTCCGAGTAGTTTAGGCAGGTTCGGCGCGTTGAAGTGAATTCTAGAATTTCAAAGTTCTTAAGTTTGATTAATTTGGTTTTGGGGTTTGATTTTCGAGTTCCGTTGTTGTTTTTCATGTTCCGAGAGTTCGAGCTAGTCCATATCACGAATACAGACTTGCCGGTGCTTTTGGATGGGTTCTCGAGGGGCTCGGGTGTGTTTTGGACCCCTGGGAGCTAAGTTAGAAAACCAGAAAATCTGATGTCTGGTTTCCTTCTCTGCGATCGCAGAAGGTGGGTTGCGATCGCGGAGAAGGATTTTGCTGGGCTGTCGATTGCTCTATGTAATCGCAGCTTCCCCTTTGCAATCGCAGAGGTCTGGGTTCCATACCTTTGCGATCGCAGCCCGTTTCTTGCGATCGCATTGAGTAGCATCTGGGCCGCGTGAGTTTTCCTACGCGATCGCAGAACCACTGCCGCGATCGCAGAGGTCTTGCCAATTGTTCTTTGCGATCGCAGGACCTCTGCCGCGATCGCAAAGGTCCGGCCAGTTGGCCTTCGCGATCGCAGGCTCGATGTCGCGATCGTAGTGAAGGTTTTCCTGGGCAGTACTTAAATGTCCAATTACGGGATTCTTCTTCATTATTCAATACCTAACCTCCATTAGAGCTCCTCCAAGCTAGGGAAAGGACTGCCCAAGTTTAAACTCATAAAAGTAAGTGATTCCTAGTCCGTTTTTCATGACTTTTAACATCAAATTCAAATAAACTCCTCTTCTAATTATCTAAAAATTCATAGGAATTGATAGAAAAATGTGGGGTTTTGGGAAAATAGTGAAACTTCATTTTTAGCCAAAAATTCCTAAATAAATTATGTAATTACGATCCTTAGGCTTCGGGTAGTTCATTCCTTCGAAAATTTCCGGAATTTGGCCATGAGAGGCCGGGGTTGGAAATTGAGAATTCTTCAAGAATAGCGATTTTATTGAATAACTAAGATGAGTTATCACATTGTACATGCATTGATGTTATTATATATCTTTAGACTAGTTGCAAGTCCTCGGGTATAGAATTCGGAGTTTCGGGCGCAATTGTGGTCCGAGGGGTAGATTCGACACGAGGTGAGTCTCCTTTCTAACCTTGTAAGAGGGAATCATCCCATAGGTGATGTACAAGCTATGTTTGACTTGTTTAGGGGCTACGTACGCGCCAAGTGACGAGAGTCCGTACGTAGCGGCTATTATTGTGATGTTCGGGTAGTTAGGCCCACATTATGCCTTGTATGTTTCCTTGCAATGCCTTAAATATGTTTCTTTCTTTTCGTTGAAATGCTCTTATGATTTATTGTAATGCAATATTTCCTACGAAATTATGTTTTTTGCATCATGTTGTTCTTCTGAGGTCCATTGAAATGAAATTGTGAAATATAAGGGAGCGGGCCGTACGCCACGGCGGATTTGAAATGAAATTGTGAAATATAAGGGAGCAGGCCGTACGACACGGCGGATTTGAAATGAAATTATGAAATATAAGGTAGCGGGCCGTACGCCACGGCAGATTTGAAATGAAATTGTAAAATATAAGGGAGCGGGTCGTACGCCATGAAGGATTTGAAATGAAATTGTGAAATATAAGGGAGCAGGCCGTACGCCATGGCAGATTCAAAATGTATTTGTGAAATATAAGGGAGCGGGCCGTACGCCACGGCGGATTCAAAGAATTTGTGATTTTTGTTTCATTCGGTGGTCTTACTCTTGAAAGTGCTTTATTGTTTAAGTTCAGTAGCTGTTTGGATTTCTCTGCTTTTAGTATATGTACATGATGCTTATTTCCCTGACATGCCTACTGTATCTCATCATATTTTATCACATGTTAATACTGCTGGACCCTAGTGAGTATCGAGTCGACCTCTCGTCACTACTTCTTCGAGTTTAGGCGGGATACTCACTGGGTACATATTTATTTAATATGTACTCATGCTGCACTTTCTTTTCTTTTCTGTACTTGACTGTACAGGTCCGGAGGCTGGCACGTCTGACTATCAGGCCGGCGCTAGATATTGATACCGTGGTCATACTTCTCGGTGAGCTGCTTTCTCGGCGACTTCCTAGCAGCACCCTGGAGCTCTTTTGTTACATTTCTCCGCTCATTTCATTCAGACGGAGACTCTGTATATATTGTAGTCATTGTATATTCAGTAGTTGCCCATGACACTCGTGACACTAGTTCCTGGCACACACGCGTAGTGTATATTTATATTTTGGGGTTTTGGGATGTATATCTATGTATGCATTTTATTTCAGCTTGTATCTACTAGGATTTCACTTCCGCTCAAGGCTAGTATCATGTTTGTCGCTATAAATTGGGAATCTTTGACTATTTTAACTAGATGGGAAAGGTATCACTTGGTGTAATTATTGTTGGCTTGCCTAACCCCGCCGTTGGGCGCCATCACGACTCGGATTGGGATTCTGGGTCGTGACAACGTGGTATCAGAGCTCTTGGTTCACGTAAGTCTCACGAGTCATAGGCAGGCCCAGTAGAGTCTTGAGGATCGGTACGGAGATGTTTGTACTTATCTTCAGGAGGCTATGGGGTGTTAGGAAACTTCCTTTTATTCATATCCTGTC